>JAAEAF010003768.1:0-119584 GCA_011037195.1 Triatoma infestans | reverse complement strand
AATGTCAAGAAACAGCTAGCCGGATCATATCAGCCAATAAATGTTACTTAGAGATCGCACTATCTAGAAATTCACCTCATTTCTAGAGGAACAACAATTCTTTTATATAAAACATTAATTCGGCTCTTCTGTGCATACGGATCAGAAAAATGGATAGTTTCAAGATCAGATGAAAATAAGTTACTGGACTTGAAAGAAAGAAAAACATATGTCGCATTTTCGGATTGCTAGGCTCTGGTACAGGCTGGAGAAGGAGCACAGATCAAGAGCTAACTAAGCTATAGAATGAACCAAGCAAACGTAGTTCAGTTCATAAAGTTCGGTTAACTAGATGGATAGGATCCAATAGATGAGAATTATATATATGTTTTCAAACTTATAACTAATATAACTATTTGAATCTAAAACAGTATTTTGTTATGCAGATAAGTTTCTTTGGTACGATTACCTGAATTGCAACCAGAAATATGGTATCCTGGAAAATGCACTTTTTAATAGCAGCCTATCCCAACATTTATCTTATTTCCGTTTTTTGTTACTTAATTAGAAATGCTAAAATTATTTCTTTTCTCTTTCTAATTAATTCTTTCTTTCATAATATTTTTTATTAATCAATTCTTTTGTTTGTCTTTAACTGCAGCTAGGAAGGGACCTAGTTCGTTTTACTGATCGTAGCAAACAACCGGAAGGGTGAAAAATAACAAGTCCGACGCTTGCTAACTTCTTCGCAAAAATAAAAATTATCCTTTTTGATTACTAATAATGGGGAAAAACCTGAATTGATGAAATTTGTGGTACCATTTTGAAGATATATCTTACCAATTAATTCCATTGTTTATTTCAACTCATAAAACTTACTAATCACTATAATGAGTTTTTAAATTGTTAAATTATGTATGTACAGGTAGTACACGTAGTAAGAAAAATTTAATGAGTTAAGTTTTGCCAAATATTTGACCGATTATTTTCAATAGCAACAGGGATTGGTCGTCATTTATCCACAAACCAATACACATTATAACTACTAATAGTTTAATTTAGCAAAAGTAAAGACCATATAATAGAAATGATACTATAATGGGGACTAATCCGAGATCATCTGCTTACCGAGCTATGTATAGGGAAGTTCTAGAAGGAAAGACCAGACAGCTGGACGCCTGGGAAATCCACACACACACACACACACACACACACACACACACACAATATGTATTATTGCTCTTATTTTGCATTACAACCCTTTCTCAATACAATTTTAAATCCTTTACTTTAACTTATTATGGTCGTCTAATTATCGTAATGGTTTAACTGAAATGATTTTTTTTTTATTTATTTTTTTTTCAATATTTTTTTACTTTTTCTTACTTTTGTAAGAGGAAGTATTGCGATTGTAACATAGAAATTGAATATTCAACGGAAATATACGGTTTGAAGACCCCTTATATATGATAAAGTGGTTCTTAGGAATTGGTCATTTTATGTGTGTTTGATTAGCATAACTCCCAAACGGAAAATCCCAGAAAGCTGAACCTGGGTATTTCGTTTATATGCTACGCGACAATAGGATTTTGGTCTTAATGAATAGATTTTCTCAGTACCTTACGATTTTTTCTCAAAAAATCATTCCAAAGATTTTCTTTAAAATTTGAAACGTCAACTAATCATAAAAACAGCCTATTAACTTTTATTTGAACTTTTTTTTCTGGAACAATAAATTCAACGAAGGTTTTTTGGAGGGCGGGATGATGTTTAGGCGGTCCTCTAAAGTTGAAATTTCATATTTATATTCTAAAATTCTATTATCTATATTTAAATATTATAGAGAATTCAATGTATTGCCCAAAATTCCAAGTTTAATGAAAATCGCATAATATTTGTTTAATTTCAGTGATTTATTTTTTGCTTACGTCAAATAAATTTTTTTTTTTCAACAGGTTTAAATTTTGAAATGGATATTATTTATTACTGTGGAAAAAAAAAAAAAATTTGTCGGCCCAGTAATTTCAGATAGGCCTTTACTTTTTGAGATATTTTATTCTTCAGTGCCTACATAGTATATATACATTAAACAAATCTATGACTTCTTGTCGTCAGCAAGCCAGCTTATCACCGGGAGTCTTCCCAAAAAGATGGTTAATTTAATGAAAAAAAAAAAATAATAATTTTATTACAAAATGTATAAATTAGCTAACTTTTTTTTTTTATTTTCATTAAATGGTATCCGCATTTTACAGGTTAAATGATAACAAAATTAGCTGAACTAGCAGACGGATAGAATCCACAGAAATCGCTAGAAAGGCATTTTTTACTTTCTTTTTCTTCCTGAAATAGGAACTTTCAGCGTGAAAACTTATCAAATGTTAGAAATTTAAGTTTTTACCGGAAGTTTCATGGCAATCTACGTAGGAACAAATATTTTAAAAATATTGACCCTATGTGTATGAGTGTGTCTATGTGTATGTATGTTTATGAGTGCCATAAAGTTTTAGGCAAACACAAATAATATTTGAAATGTAACGTCTACAATTCCATCAATATAACGTTCACAATTGAATCAATAACAGTGATCCCATTTAACCAATTATTTAACCAATTTTCCACAAATTTGGAATTCCAGCAATGTTTCTAATTAACCTCAAATTACAGGTGAAATGCTAACAAAATTAGCAGAAATCGACACAGATCTAGGAAGAAATTGATAGAGAAGAATTTTTACTATCTTCAATGTAGGAATAAATATTATTTTCCTTTTGATAGGTGTAGAACCATACATTCTACTGAAGGGGTATTTTAGCTTAAAACTAAATTTTCCTGAAATAGTTTAGGGAAAAAAGTGCTAGGCATTTTTCTCGACAGGTAATGAACAGCATCTGGCAGACAAAATTTTTTTTGTCTTTTCTAAACAAAAATTATCAATTGAAATACTTAAATACATATTACTTTAGGGTAACTTTTTTTTTTTTTTTAAATTTAAGGCCTATCGTTCTGAGGCAGGTATGCCTCAGGGCAGTATCCTCGGACCTATACTTTATACAATATACATTGCAGATATTCCTACCCGAACTGAACACCCTTTTTACAGCCTATGCAGATGACACTCTCTCCTCATCACGATCCTGTAATTTTATATAGAAACCTACAGAATCATTCAACAGAAATAGAAACATGGTTTAAAAAATGTAAAATCCAAATAAATGAAGGTAAATGCCAGCAAATTACTTTCACATTACGTCGAATAAATAGATAGTAAGTATACGAAGTTTTAAGAGAAACGATGGCACCATTTTCGAGAAAATCGCAAAAAAAATGGGGAAAAATATAATCAGTTAAGTCCGAAAATGTTTTCAGTTTTATGGATTTTTTCATCAAAACCTTATTGCCGCTAAACGGTAATATCAAGTTTAAAGTCTCTGCAATTTTCATTTTTGAGATATTTTGTTCACAGACATACATATATACACATAATTCCCTATAACATTTTTCTCGTTTCAGTGAACCTCTAAACCGATGAAAATCAATGTGGAAAATTTTAGTTATCGTAATAAATCCTTTAACAGTGATAAAAGAAAGAAAAAGGAAATTTTTTGTGAAAATGTAAATAGTATGAAATTGCCAGAGTTCTGGTTAAAAATCCACAGATGGATATGCCCGAATTAGAATTTTTAGAAAGAGGTTCTGTTAGGGATGAAAAAAACGAGTGGCTGGCTAATTTTTGAAACAAAGGAAGGCAATGTTTGATAAGAGAGAAGACTAGCAACACTTTGCAACATCTCCTACCCCAATGACCTTAATGGAAGAAGACTAGTCAGTGAAAAGTACGATAGTGTTTTCATATAAACATTGTCATGTCTGTGATTATTTGGAAATTATTGATAGTGTTATTTTTAATAGAAATATTTCTTACAAATTTCCAAAATTACCTTTGAGGCAATTTTTCTATAATGATTAGTACTACGTTTTTTTTTTTTTTAGATCTTATCAGCAATGGATTTTGATTATAAACTTTTTCTTTGACTTAATTGATTCAAGTACACAAAATATTTTCTACTGAACATAAAATGTCTTATTGTTTAATTTGTCCTTAGATTGCTTTCTAAATTGCATCACACGAGATTGTAAAAGAATTTAATTTTATAGTGGAATCCGATAAGAAGAATTGTTACAAACTAAATTTAGTTTATCCGCTGACATTATGATTTAACCTAAAATGTTAGCCTACATTAACTGAAAGTTACCTTTCCATATTACGTCACAAGTATTTATAGATTTAAGTAGTACTAAACAAAGGCGATTATTTGAATATTTAGAATTTTTTTTTAGTTTTCCCATATGAATTTGTCCTCCGTAGAAATTCTTCTTTCACAATAAATAGCATTTACCATATTTATTTTACAGATATGCGTCATAGATTTTAAACTTTTTGTTTGCTTGATTGAACCCAGTCCACTTAAAATTTACACCATTATCCAAGTGCTACCTTTCACTTGTTAAAAAGATTGTTACTCCCCCCACTTTTTACTGATCAATTATTCAGATCAGAGGACTTTCTTTTTTAATTGGCTCTTGTAAAGATTTTGCTGTTAATATTGTCCTTTTTTTTAAATTTTATTGATACTTACACCTCTGTTACAAGCTTAACAATAGCAAATTGTTTTAATTGTGGACGATTAATTGAAAACCCGAGCGGAGAAGTCATTCAGTAATGAAACTTCAATGTACATAATTAAGTAGATCACGAAGCCACTGACGTTCCAGTAAAATTTATAGGATTAGTTAGGGATGCACGCTGACGGACTAGAGGATTGACATGAGAGCATAAACTTTTTAGAATGCATTTTATGAAATTATTGTTTAATACATTTAAATCAATTTTTATTTTTTTTTTATTCACGTCAATAGCGAACAAATATAGAGCAATCGATAGGTAATGGACAGCAGCTGGCAGACAAGGATTTTTTTGTCTTTTCTAAACTAAAATTATCAATTGAAATATTTAAATACATATTACTTTAGAATAACTTTTTTTTCTTTTTTAAATTTAAGGCCTATCGCTCTGAGGCAGGTTTGCCTCAGGGCAGTATCCTCGGACCTATACTTTATACAATATACACTGCAGATATTCCTACCCGAACTGACACCCCTTTTACTACCTATGCAGATGACACTGCAATTCTCTCTCCTCATCCTGATCCTGTAATTTTATATAAAAACCTCCAAGCAGAGTTGGGCAAAATGTAATTTCAATTACGATTACTTACCAATTATTCTAATTTGAAATTGCAGAAATAAAATTACAATTATATATAATTGTAATTAGTAATTGCAATTACTTTCTGAAGTATTGTAATTGTGGTTCACAATTACAATTACTGGTTGAGCCAAAGTAATTCAATTACCAAATACAATTACATGTGATTGTAATTGTACTTCTGCAGTTCCAAGTAATTTTGATGCAAGTAATTGTAATTGGTAATTGTAATTATTAACGCCAAAATGACACTAAAATTAGGAGTAAGAGAAAGTAAAAAGTAATTAGATACAACTCAAGAGACTGAATTCTCCTGAAATTTTTGCCAATTGTTAATGATAATTGGAAGATCGAATTTATTTCACCCAAGAGATTAAAAAGTAAAAGTAAAGTAATGCCTATTTTTTCAGGCGGGCTTAAGGTCCAACTACCAAATTAGGTGTCGTGGACGGGGGCGGAAGCACCCTTTACTGTTAACATTTTTCATACCAATATAAAATTTAGCAGTTATACGCGCGACTCGGACTGGGGTCCTCCCAGTTACAAGCCCATCCTCATAACCACTACATTAACACCCGCCCCAACCCAAGAGATTATTGAGTGGAAATGTGGCAGAGTTTACTTCTGTCCAATTACTCAATTTTTTTTTGTATTTGTATTTGTAATTCTATTACTGAAAATACAAGTACATATACTTGTAATGTTACAGGTAATTGTAATTGTAATTACCTAGCTACAAGAAGTAATTGTAATTGAGAGCCTCAAGTAATTGAAAGAAGTAATTACAATTACTTAAAACGATTACAGTAATTGTAATTGGATATTTTTTTTTGGAACCAGTTATTTCTATATTTAATTGTATTCCTATTGAAAGTACAGTCCAATTTTGCTCATGTAATTGAAGGTGTAATTAAATACTCACGTAATTAATTACTGCCCAACTCTGCTACAGAGTCATTCAACAGAAGTAGAAACATGGTTTAAAAAATGGAAAATCCAAATCAATGAAACTGAATGCCAGCAAATCACTTTCACATTACGCCGGATAACTCTTCCACCTCTATTTTATAACCATGTCCTACTTCCAACTGTTGATGTCGTCCGCTATTTTGGGGTATATATTGAAAAAAGGTTAACTTCTAATCCCCATACAAGACACAAAAGACAGGAACTCACTACACGATACAGACTTGTTAAAAGATTTCTCGATAACAAATCAGGAAACATCCATCAGAAAACAAAGGAATAATGTATACATCATTTCTTAAACCAATATAGACATACGGACTTGAACTATGGGGTTCAACTAGGCGTTCAAACCTGTAACGTATCCAATCTCAAGAATATAAAATCCTTAGAACCATAGTTAATGCTCCCTCTTATGAATCAAATTAAGGCAAGGGTTAGAGGGTAGAAGAGTTGCCATATACTCCGATAGTCAGGCAGCCCTGAAAGCACTTTCCACAACACCAAATAGTCTCAAGACTGGTGTGGGACTGCCTTTTTTGCCCTAATTGAGGTGGGTGCTCGAAACAAGTTGGCACTCGCCTGGGTGCCGGGTCATTCGGGGTTCCTGGGCTGGCTTCTGCGGGTTGCCCAGGAGCCAGCTCAATCAAAGCTTCAAGGAGCCAGTTCAAGCTTCTATCAAAGAATGGATAGAAGACCAGCGCCAGCGATGGTAGGAAAGAACACCAAGGCAGAGGCAGGCTAAATTCTTTGTTAAAAGACATTTACTTACATTCACCAGGGATCTACCGAGTCATAGCCGAAGTGAGTGTGCCGACCTGACAAGAACAATGTTTCTTCAACTGGGGACTAGCAATCTCGAAGCCACGAGCTTCATGACGGAGCCACTTTCAGCTTTGCTAGGTCTGATTAAGAGGTGGAGCTGAAGAATCTGCTATAAGCCCAGGGGATCCACAATAGACCCCTCAATGCAGGTCGCAGTGGAATGAGGCTGACCCTTCCCGGACAGTGAGCAGAAGAGGCTTCTAGGAAGAGAAAATCTAAGGGCAGCACTAAAGAACCTGGGCCCTCAACCTTTCTAGTCCAGCACGCTACCACTGAGCTAATCTCTTCCATAATCTATAAAAATATATGTAATATGTATATTGTATATACTATTACAGTTTATATTCACTTTTCAATGTGATAGTGTTAGCTAAATGATTCGTAAGAAGGATTCAAAGTTTGAAGGAAATTCGTTTGCTGAGCATGTCATAAGGATTCACATCATATGTTTATGTTATATGACATTTAATAAAAGTAGTAGGGGTAATGTTTTTGGACACTCTCATTGTCTGTGAACTTACCATGAATGAACTGAGCGAAAAAGCCAAATTCAGTGAACACATATACACAGCTATAATAATTTCATATTGTTATTATTAATATTTTACCTTGGAATGTATTTAACATATTTGTAGACATGTTTATCTTAACAAAATCTAAAAATCTATAAAGATTTCTATTTTCTTAACAACAATACTGCCTAAAGCATATAATCTATTGTTTCATATAGAAAATTTATTAAGAAAACACAAATTTGACCTGTTATAAGCTAATTTCGTTTAGAAAACAATTATGCAATTATCTTTCTGGTGAAATATGCAGCCTTCTGGCTTATTTTATACCAAGTCTAACATTGGGGGAAAATATGTTCAAAGTTAATTTGTTTCTATTCAAAATTGACAAAATATTATTTAAAATGTTCATGGAATCTCAAAGAGGTCCTTGGCAATCCTTGTATGATGACGAACAACACATAATTGAACGCAAAAATATAAACAGACAATACTTTTTCCGGTTGATTGGATTTAGCCCGAAACCTACGTGTCACATGTGATGTTAGTAATTAACTGTATAAATTTTTTGTTTTTATTTATTTGTATTTATTACAATTACAAAAATATTATTTTATTTTTTTTTATAATTTAAGGCGCGTCAACATCTATGATCAGTTGCGCCCACAACCTTTTCAAGGCACGGCCGGTCTTCAGACAGTGTTCTCTCGTCACAGACAGAACACTGTCTGTCCATCATCGGACAGTGAGCTGTAGAAGCTCGAAAATTTATAATTTGTAAAATTACCTTTAAAACTATATGAATCGTTTAATAACTAAATCTAACTCCTGATAGAGGCCCCTACGTAAATGTATAGCTTTCCTAGATCCTCCTAATTATGAATTTTCTGAAAAAAAAAAAGTTTCAAATAAAGTGATCAGTATAGCAGAAAGAAAATACAGAAAGGGATGTTCTGCAGGGCTGGTAACATGCTTTTCTCTGAAAATGTCATTTCAATATATTATACAATTCTATCATCTATATCAATATTAATAAGAATTTAATTTGTTGCTAAAAAATTCCGAGTTTGAAAGAAATCGATTTACCAAAATTACAGCTTTTATTGCTTAATTATTTCAAAGACTCAAACTGTGTAGCTTTTCAGCAATATATGAAATATTCTTTTTATCAACAATAACATAGTTAAATGGTTTTTATTGTTTCTTTATTCTCTGAAAATTATCTTCTAACGAAATAGCTAGGATGTTTATGATGCTGTTGAAATAATTCGATAGCATCAAATTTTTTATGAACGAGGTTTATTATTCCTCAGGTTAAATTGAAAAAGAGTATAAATTCTTGGTAATTCTATTAAAAAATAATTCTGTCTCAATCATGACAGTATAATGACAAAACCTGACCAAAAAATACATATATATATTTTTACTTTCTCTTACTCCTAGTAAGAGGAAGTATTACTTTCTCTTACTCATAGTAAGAAGAAGTATTGTAATCGTGTCAAATTTTCGATATCGAGTTTTCACCGGAAATATCCGTTTTGACAGATAACCCCGTGAGTCCAAAAAAGTGGTTTGTAGCAAATGGTCTGTGTGTGTGTGTGTGTGTGTGTATATGTGTCTGTGTGTATATATATATATATATGTGTGGGTGTGTGTGTGTGTATCTATGTATGTGAACAGTATAGCTCAAAAACGAAAAACCGTAGAAAGCTGACACTTGATATTCCGTTTAGGTATCACCATGCGTTCTAACTTTGCGTTATCTGTCAAAATTCCTCAACCGGAAGTACCACTTTAGTAGTTGGTTTGTTTTACTTTTTTGCGTTTTTCTCAAAAATGGCTCCAACGATTTTCTTTAAACTTACTACATCAACTACATATACAAAGGGCTACAACTTTTATTTGAAACATTTCTCTGGAAAATCATTTAAGGGCACTTTTGGGGGATGGGTGGGATTAGGTTAACCTCTAAAGTGCTATTTCATTTATTGGACACATTCGCTCATTTAAATAATGTTAATTAGAATTAAATATTTTGTGAAATTCCGAATTTGAGGAAAATCAATAACCGGAAGTGCTTTGTTTTAACACTTTACTAAATGATTTTTTCACTTTTTTCGCGAATTTCTCAAAAATGGCCCCGACGATTTTCTTGAAACTACACATATAAACTAAACATACAAAGATCTACAACTTTTATATAAAACATTTCTCTGGGAAAATTCATTTAAGGGCACTTTTAGGAGAGAGGTAGGGTTACAGCTTCCTCTAAAGTGGTATCATACTTGATTATACAACTCTATCATCCAAATGAAATTAATTAGAAATAAATAGATGGCCAAAATTCCGAGTTTGAAGAAAATCAGTAAACCGGAAGTGCGCTTTTACTGAATAGTTTTTTCAGTTTTCGACAAATTTCATTAAATTTGGTACAAAAACTATAAAATTTGTCAATTATCATTTTGAGAACTGGAGTAAGAGAAAGTTGTGTGAGCGTTTCACACCAGATTTTTTTTTTTTTTATCATCCAAACTTAATACTCTCACTACAATAATTCGCTAAGGTAAATGTATGAGAGATGTTTGTATGATTGGCCACTAGAAAGCACGCCAATACTTTACAAACCATACTGTAGAGCTAGTATGTATGACCGCAATGTTTGTGAGAGGGTGCTGTAATATAAAAGGCTAACCAGGTCCCTATCTAGCATTGACAAACTAGATAGGGAAAGTAGTTAAGAGGAAATCCCAGCCTTAAGGGAATCCCTTACATCATTCCAACATCTCTTAATACAAGAATTTCTGGAATTTATCACCTAATCTTTTCAGATAATATTTATAATAATATAATAAAATTATTATTAATACAACATCCATACTATCTAGGTCTAAATAATTTATATTTAATTGAAATTAAAAAAAAAACAGCAGCTTACCCCCTCCACACTAATTTTGATATTAAATTACAAAATTCTCTTAAAATATTTACGTACCTTTACTTCAGTAAATATTTTTTTAACTTGTTTTTATCAAATTATTTTCATTTCCCCTAATAAATTACGCCTCCCATTTTTTTTATTTTTTATTATTAATCAATTATTTAAACTATTTCCTGCTTCACTTATTACCTTCACCACTACGGCATACTTGTATCTAACTTGAAATATAAGAAATTGAATTTTTATTAAAAATTTTATTCCAACCAAATTAGCTTATTTTACCGCTTCATTAGGACTACGTGATGTTGAAAAACACTTGAAAAACATCCTGATTGCCTTATTGGCTTTTAAGGTGTAACAAAGCCTCTGAAGAGGCTCATTGCAACAGCAGTGAAACGTCGGTTTTTAGCAAACCATTGACAAGCTCTCAACCCGGAAACTTCAAGTGTTTTTCAGGAAAAGTGGCCGTGGAAACCTAAAAGATGGCATGATTGTTGTCGGAACAGGTAAAATTACATTTTTTTGCTGACTTTGGGTAAATCGCAGATCATGGGTAATACGTTTTTTTATAGACTAATAGTTGAACATGAGAAATTGTAGCTATTTGAGTTAATAACTACAACTGCGTGTGTTTGTTATGCCGCTTTCTTGTACATTGTTTGTTGATTGAACAATTTTGGTACGTACCTAATTGTACATTTTTTTTTTTGTGTGTGTGTTTTCTTTCAACCGTGTATTCTTATATGTTTTTATAGAGAAAATGTCATTATTTTTCATAATAACAATTGAAGAATACATTGTGAATTAAGAACATGCAAAGTTTCACATAAAAGAATTCAAAATAATTATCAAATTTTAGTGACAGGGAAGGGAATAACTAGAATTAAAATAGGTAATCCCGGGTTCGAGTCCAGCTGTGCTGCCATTAGATTTTCCCTACCTTGAAGCGTGTACCAGCTCACTGTCCGGTGATGGGACAATGTTGTTTGTAACGAGAGAACACTGTCCGGAGGCCGGCAGTGCACTGAGAAAGCTCCGGGCAACCAATGACCATAGATGTTGACGCGCCTTAAATTAAAACAAAAAAAAAAAAATTATAGTGATTTATGTAACGACAATATTGGTGTATATATTTAAAAAAAAAAAAGAAAAAAAAAAGCGCCCGCTTTCATCATAATATACTGGCAACAAATACTCCACCACCACAGTGTGTCAACAACATTGTAGCAATATTGTCAATACAAAATAGTACATATATATATAAAGAAATTCTTTTATATATTTTGAAAGAAAAATCTTAATATCAAGTAACTAGTAAAGAATGTTTCATTGTTATTTATTTTTAAATTCTTTATGATAATCATTAAACATAATATTATTTATTCATGGCCTGTTATTATTTTGTTGAGGAAATGTTTGTTAAATATTCTATTTAATGTGTTTACGACATATTCAACTTAATTTGGAAACAGAAAAGAATACCAGCAGATTGGGAAATTTCTGTTATCATCCCTATATTTAAGAAAGGGGACAATCGGGAATGTGGCAACCACAGGGGGATATCTTTGCTTTCCGTACCCTGTAAATTATACTCCAAAATCTTGGAGAGGAGACTCAGAGAAATGATAGACGGTCAAATGCATGAAGCTCAATATGGATTCAGAAATAATCGGAGTACACAGGATTTAATATTTACCTTGCGCCAAATAAGCGAAAAGGTGATAGAAAAGGATAAAAAAATGTATGTTTGCTTCGTGGATCTAGAGAAAGCATTTGACCGCATTAGACGGACAGATATAATGGAGTCTCTCGCAAAGAAAGGAGTGAATGAAGGTCTAAGGAAAGCAGTAGAAAGTTTATATGTCCGCACAAGAAATTATGTAAGGACGGCCAACGCCCATTCACAAGAATTTGATACATGCTCGGGTATCCGTCAAGGTTGCAGCCTCAGCCCTCTGTTGTTTATAATTGCCTTGGACGATGTTTTTCGAAGAAGCCAATTAAGGATGAGAAACTTTGAAGTCGGTTATTACCGAATGTCTTGTGTAAGGCTTAGCCTACTAGCATTCGCTGACGACATAGCCGTGTTGGCCAATACCCCAGAGAACCTGCAATATAATGTTAATATCCTTCATGAAGAGCTAAGGAATATTAATATGAGTATCAGTGTGAACAAAAGTAAAACTATGGAAATCAGCCGTAAGAATGGCGCACCACTGAGAATAAAGCTAGCTCAGGAGGGTATGGAGCAGGTCGCCAACTTTAAGTACCTGGGAGTGAACATTAATGAGGAAGGCCGAATAGATAAAGAAATTAATGATAGGATAGCATCGGCAGGAAGATTGTTCAATGCTCTGAAGAAAGGTTTTATTAATAAAAAGGAAGTGAGCAAGGGTACAAAAGTGGCAATATTCAAATCCACCTACATCCCGGTCTTAACATACGGCAGCGAGTCGTGGGCCATTGCATCTAAGCACCACAGTATGCTCCAGGCATCAGAAATGAGGTTTTTACGAAGAATCGAGGGAAAAACAAGAAGGGACAGAGTAAGAAATGTCAGCATAAGGAATAACCTCGGCGTTAAACCTGTGGAGAGCGTGCTTCAAGAGAACAGGCTCAGATGGTTTGGACATCTGATGAGGATGGAGAGCGGCCGCGTGGCAAGGACTTGCTACGAGACTAAGACGCAGGGTCAGCGAGGAAGGGGAAGGCCTTGAACTACATGGGAAGATGTCGTCAGGAATGACTTCACAAAAAAGAATTTAGATTGGAATAGGCGTGGTACTTTGGTGCAGGATAGGGACCGCTGGAAGGTTTTATATAAGGGATCCTCTACACCGAGAGGTAGAAGAGGAATGGACTAAGTAAGTAAGTAAGTAATGTGTTTACGTTTTCAAATCTTAATAAAGATCGTGCTAAATTTTGAAATTTTAATAGATATATGTTATGAAATCCAAATCGTTACTAAATCAATGCATCATTTGTATAATGCTGCTAATTAAATTAACCCCTTACTTTTTATTTTTTTTTGCAAGATTTTAGCAATTCTGGCAAAAGAAATATATACTCTAAAATAATAATAATAATAATTTTTTTTTTAAATTTTGAAATTATTATATTGTAAATGAATGAGTACGTTTCTCTCTAGCATGAGACGTTTCTCTTTAGATATTTATATATCATTTTGGTGTCATTAATATATTCTTTCTTTAAAAAACCATTCGTTGAAGCTTAGAAAAAATAATATGCGTAAAAAATAAGATTTTAAAAATTTAATTTTCCTTTTACTTTGAGAATTGCCGAATCTATTGTAACATGGCGAACTAAGCGATCTATAGTTCAGCAGTGTGAAATGACATAATCAGTTCGAAACCATCCCTTTTTCTGTATTAAATATTTATTTTATAAAACAGCGTTCAATAAACACATGTATGTGTGGTTGTTGCAAAGGATTGCCATCTACCTATACCCTACATTACCAAAGGATTGGAAAAGCTGTGCAATGGTATCCATTAAACCGGCAATGGTATTAAAACATACAAGAAAACTCAATTACATGATGTGTCCACATCACTTGAGAGCAATTTTACTAGATCATTGGCATTGAAATGTCTAAAAAGATTGTCATGATAATTGGGAATCAAAAGAACGGCGTACTTGAAGGTTAAAATGAATCGGATATGAAAATTTCTTTGTGAACGTCCATTATCTATTTACGTAATAAACCTAGGATGAGATAAAATGTATAAAGATAGTTACCGATGAATATGCATGAGTAGGTACATTATTTTTTTTGCCCTGAGGTAAAATTTGCCGTCACACCCCCCCCCACCACCAATATCATTGCGCCTAAATGTCGGTTTCAAAAATGGCCATGCATAAATGTCTTTTGCAAAACTTTGCTTAAAGTGGAACAAATAGTTGGACTGACAGACAAAAATTTAGATTTTAGCGAAGAAAGCTACTTACCTATAAAACGTAAACTGAAGCAAAAGTTCAAAATGGTCAAATGGAGGTTTTATCCATAATGGTAAAATGGAAATAATTAGGTACCACCGTAGCGAAAAAAATAGAAATAATTTTTGCTAAAAATTGACCTTAAAATGTAAATTTCCTTAATTAGGTCATTATTTATAATAATAAAGTGAGCACCTATCATTAACAAAGAGAAAAAAAAACAACGAAAGACGAATGCTGGAAAATTGGGAAATGTTGTATAAATTCAGATTTGTTTACTGTTAACATGTATTTTCTGAGAGGTAATTATCTTTGTGACATGATGACAAAAAAAAGAAAAGTTAATGATGTGAAAAGTATAGAGAAAGAAATAATGGTTTCAAGTTTATTATTTGTTATTGTGAGACGAAAAAAATATCTGTAAGGAATTAGGTAAACAAGAAAGATGTATATTTTTTCCATGTCAAGTTTCTCACATACAGATCCAGGGTGGTGTGGTAGATATATACAAAAAGAAATGTCTTCATCCATAGTATTATTATAGGATATAGCCGGCAACGGGGCAGTAACAACAGTAGTGAGTTATCAGTTGAAATACAGGTAATTATAGGAAACAGTATACATGTATACAGTCTGGGGAAGGGTTTATCAAGTGTATGTTTATGAGGAGGGTAGGCTGGAAGAGGGGCGGTGGTTGGGGTTTAATTAATAAGGAAATGAGGGTAGTGTTGAATAGCAATAGTAGGGATGAGGTGGATTTTGTGAAAAGAGGGTGGGAACAAATAATTAGTGTGAATGTGTTAGTGGTTTAGATAGAGTTTGATTGGTGGTAGTCATGGTGAGTGGGCGGTGCTTATTTTAGTAACTTTGGTGGGGATTTTCATCTAAGTGTAACAGTCAGTCAGGAGATGTCGGTCCGCTATGGCGTTAGGGCTGGGAACAAGTTTACCACCACCGCATCCATTACCAGCACCAATGTTCGCATTACCAACGTTAAATTTTACTGTGTCACAAGTGGCGGCTGTTTGTGAAACATTAGAAGAAAGCGGAGATATTGAACGTTTGGCCAGATTTTTATGGTCATTACCGGTTGCCCATCCAAATATAAATGAATTAAATAAAAATGAAGCTGTGCTAAGGGCCAGAGCTATAGTATCTTATCATTCTGGTAATTTTAGAGAAATGTATTCAATATTGGAACATCATAAATTTACTAAAGATTCACATGGTAAATTGCAAGCAATGTGGTTAGAAGCGCATTATCAAGAGGCTGAAAAATTACGCGGTAGACCATTAGGACCGGTGGATAAATACAGGGTTAGAAAGAAGTTTCCATTGCCACGCACAATATGGGATGGTGAACAAAAAACGCATTGTTTTAAAGAACGTACTAGGAGTTTATTAAGAGAATGGTATCTACAAGATCCATATCCAAATCCAACTAAAAAGAGGGAATTAGCACAAGCTACAGGACTAACACCTACACAAGTTGGCAATTGGTTCAAAAATAGAAGGCAAAGGGACAGAGCGGCCGCCGCTAAAAACAGGTATGTCTTTCAATTTATTACTAATTAATTATTAAATTAAATTTAATGGCTTATATATTTTCTTGTAGAGTCCCTAAATTAAACTTTTTAGAGTTTAAACATCAAACTTAGTAATATGATATTACCCTATTTTCAACATATATAAAATGAAATCAAGCTGCTTTCTTATAAAGATTTAGTTAGTGATTTTGAGGGCTTCAATACTTCCTTCTATCATACACCACCGTTCACATTATATAGGCTATCCATTACATCTTCTTAACTTGATCTAATTTTTATTTTATTTTTTTTTTTTTACCACAACTTATTAGTTCATATCAGCTGACCTGTATCATCTTTCTATTGGTGCTAATCCACTATATTTAACTTTGATTATAATGCGCATGTCCGATCAGAATTTTTGGCTTTAAATCTTTTTTAAATTTAATTTTAATAAAATTCAAAAGAAAAGAATTATATTTATGTTACATTCTTTTACAGTTTAAATTTGAATTTTTATTCTTTAATGATATTACTCAAACCGATAAAATTTTAATTATAATTAGACAATTTATTTAGACATGATTTAACATGAAAAGCCAATTTTCATGCAAATAATTCATCTACTATGGTGTATTTCATTTGTTATATCAAATATTTGTTAATTACCTAAACTATAAAATGTTTTCTTATTAACCAAAACTTTAATTAAAGATCTGATCAATTAATAACAATTAAAATTAATTGGATTATTTTTAATGCTTCCTAATTGTCTTTATAAAAGTATTTCTTTATTTTTGAATGTTGCTTGAATTGAAAATAATTAATTCTTAGGAAGAAAGACATTTTAAACTTAAAAATACTTTTAAATAAAAATAGTTTTACTAATTCTGCTTACGTAATAAATAAATTTAATACCTCTAAATTTGAACAAAACTATTCAATCTCTAACATGGTTGGAAAATATTTATTTTTTGATTCCTTTTGTAGGGAATGAATATATGGCAGATTTAAAAACATTCATACCTATATGATCTCAAGTAATAATTGTCTAATATATAAAAGACATAAAATTAATATAAAAAAAAAAATTCCTGATTTATTGTACAAGCATTTCTCTAAATTTTTGACATTTTAAAGCGTTCGATTTCTCCTCTTCTTTTTTCAGAAAAAACATTTTTCAGTCTAGAAAAAATTCGTATTTTTTTTTTTTTTTACATAATTCAGTTATCATAAATATAATTTCAGTTTTTTATGATTCTAATAATTCTAAAAATCACTTAATTTATACAATTTTTAATGTATTTATTAATAAGGCCATTGATAATATAGTAAGTATAGAAAATTTATGAAAATAGAAGAATTTTCAATAAATTTTAATAAATTAGCTATTTTTTTTGAGCTTAAGATTCGTTGCCAGTTGAGTAACAAATCAGCTGTATTATTTAGGTTATCGAAAGCCATTGAGCCATTGCGGAAGTCATGTAAAAATTAAATCAATCTGAGTGAAATAATTGAATTTTACACTCAACGTGTATAGTTATTTTAAAAATACCGTTAACTAATGGCAGATTTAGTAACATTTGACAAGTTTATAATACTTGAAATAATTTTAAATAATTGACGCGTAATTGTAATAATAACATGAGGAGTAGAAAAAATCGGTATAAAACAATTTGTTCTTCAATTCACAATCTATACTAAACCAAAAACACAGCGGCCTGAATCACCTTCTTTTGCTAAATGTGCAAGAATATTAAAAATTCGGCCTTAGAAAACTCGACCTTTATTAATTCTTAAAAATCTTCTAATTATGGTGGTGGATATATTCAATTCAAAATATTATGTTTGCTTTATTAAACTAATAAAGCTAAAAAAAAAAAAACAATTCTTTTCTTTATCAGACGCGAGTGAATGGTAACTGAATTGTTTAAAATTAAATTTGATTTCATTAAAAAAAAAAATCATTTTAACTTTTTTTTTTAATTACAAAACTAATTTAAGCCTAAAATAATTGTTAGCTTATAATATTGTAAATAATTTTCAAAGCGAGAAAATTACTTTTCTTTATTTATTGTCGTTTAGATTAATAAAAAATTGTTTAGTTGACCGTTTATAGTATTTACTGAGGTACAATAAATTTTATCCTATGGTCAGGCTGTAGTAAAAAACGCGAGTATTAAAATCATTTCTCCAAAATAATCATGTTTTTATTCCTTTATCTTAAAAAAAATAGTACAACCATGTATTGTAAATGCTAGTAAATGATATTTTCTCATTCAATTATCTGCTTCAGTTTTATCCTCCATTCCTTTAATAAGAATGTAATCAGTGCTACTCATAGATTTTTTTCATTTGGAGAAGCCTTTACCGCTCACTATCCATTGATGGACAGTGTTGTCTGAAATGAGAGAACATTCTCCGGATACATAGACGTCCTTAAAAAAAAATGTACTGGTCCTATATTTTATTAAAGTACTTAAATTATTTATTCACTAGCCAAAAAAAAAAAAGTGAATACTTTATGCAATCAGAACTGATAATACCATTAAAAAATGGAATGTATCTCTAAAGTATATAATGCATATCCATTGTTCAGTACCTTATTAAATTAAACTAAAGGAAATATGAGATTTCGCTATAACAACCTGGATTAAAAAAAAAAAAATTTAATACCGCCATCATCTTACTGGAATAACTTTATCCAAAATGTAGAAACCGTTGATTAAAAAATCATTTAATCTAACTATTAATAATTTTTTTTGTATATCTATATAAGTAATTATTTATAAAAATGTGAGTTTGTGCTTGGTGGATACCAGTAGATTAGTACCTATAAAAAATAGAAATTGTTAATTTTTCTTAGAAATTCACTCAAATATCTCGCTCCGGCATTACTCGGCTGCTCTACAATGGAAGGAAATCTTTGATGGAAATTACATGAAAAAAAAAAAAACGATTTTTTTTGTAAATGAAATTATATGAATCTTTTATTTGGAAATTATAATATGCTGTTTCATGCATAAACCTGATCATGTTTTTTTGGGAAAGTTGATTAAAAGCGATATTTATCTCAGTGAAATTGGTGAATAAGTCTCTCTGAGTGCTATCTTTTTTTGATTCATGAAGAAGATTGTTGAATATCCGAAACTAGTCTTTTAAATGAGATGGATGAAAGCAAGAAACTCCGATATTTATCCCATTTAACATTAAATTTGTAAGAGTTTATATTACCATTAACTTTAGTGTAAATCCATTATCTAAAACGAAACAAATAAGGATTTCAAATAATTCAGCACTAAAAAATAGACTGATCGGCAAACTAAACACTAATCACTATTTTATTTCAATAAGCAAAATAAAGCGATGTTCCAAATGTGTAATTTGATATTTACTGATAGTTAATTTGATAGGTACTGATAAGAAATTTAGATGCCAGTGGTATGTTATATATATATAAGCGCACAAGTATGATCTTATATAAAGATATAAGCTCCTTAATAGTTCGAAAAATATTCCTCTTAACGATAAACGATAGATGTTTTTTCATTTAAGCAAAAAAAAAAGGTAAGATTTGTTTTTTAGTAATTACCGAAAGTTAATCTGCTTTTATCGCAAAACCTTCGTGTCGGATCAATATAATTGAATGACATATCAAATTTTGACTTGTAGCGATTTTTTTTTTTTTTTTGGACAGTCAGTCCGTTACATATTACACACATTCATATATTTTTTTTAAAAACTAATTTTTATTTTCACTTATTGGTGTATGAGAAATATTTTAATCGCATCAAAACTGAGTTGTAAAGAAAATACATGTTTTGAGGTCCCTAAAATCGAAAAAAAAAAATTGCTTTTAGCAAAAGTTCTGATGTGTGTGTATGTGTTTTGTGAACGAAATATATCAACAACGAAAAAGTGCTGGAAGATCAAAGTTAATAATTCAATTTAGGGGAAACATCACCGTATTTAACAAAGATTTTGGTCAAAATCAAAACCAGACCAAAATGCGACTGAACTGAATTTTTTGTTAAGTTTTTAAGTTATTCTCGAATAGGTCCCAAAGCTTTTTACTAAACTTGGAATACAGTTTACTGAAATAAACTGAAATTAGGTACTTTTATCTGAAGCATTATTTCAGGAAGAGATTTGGTGGTTTTTTGGGGGGGGAGGGAGGAGTAGCGTTAATTTATCCTCTAACCATTTCATGTGTACGGTTCTACCAACAATATAATATTGTTAGAATTTCAAATTTGAAGGAAATCGGTGCTAATTTTTTTCCCAAACGGCTCAGACACTGGGAATGCTAACGGCTCAGATATAATTGTATCTTTCTTATTTGAAATCTCTAAACGGGAAAATTGTAATTACTAGTTTCAGTAGAATCTTTGATGTTGAATTTCAAATCTTATTTTGGAGTTTGTTCAATGTTATTGGCGCTATCTTCTGAAATACAATGTAAATCACTTCAAGCACTGTCTTGGTTGGATAGATGTATCAACACCACCTGTATGTTTAAGTTAGCGCCAAAGAGTAAAATTTTTTCAAGTGGGCTTTACCCACAATTATCCGTAATGACTAGCGATTATATGTAATGAATGGAGTCAGTTTTATAAATTGGCTGCTTTAAGATAAAGTTCTGTAACCTATTCACATCCGATTTTTCGCTCGCACAACACTTCAAAAAAAGTAATTTTTTGAAACCTCAATTTCGAAAATCTCTTATGATAAGAATACTTCTTCAAAGACTCAGAGAAAGTAAAAAAAAAGTTGCATTAATACTAAATTAAAGGAATTGAAATTATCATATGTTAAAATATAACATATAGCCTTTCCAATAAGCGACGATCTCCAGCATCAGATTGCACTAGTTAAGGTCCAGCCTTCGGACATCGAAACGTTTAACAAGGAACCCCTCACGGGACAGACAAAAACAATAAGAACCACCAGATAATTATAACCCACCTGCAGGAATACTTGACAAATGACTCCAAATCTAACATAGCCACTAATCATGCAACCCAACTGTTGTAACGAAATCTAAGGAGTGGTACTGAACTCGAATCCGGGGCCTTGGCGTGGGAGTCCAACGCGCTAATCTTTGAGCTAATCCCTTCCCTACAGGGGGTTATTTCATTTTTCCACAATTATTCAAGGCATCCAACAGATTCCTATGTATAGCAGCGGACGGTATGAAAATCGAGAGTGGTAGACCGTTTGCAAAAAAAAAAAAAAAAAATATGAGTTCCGGTTGGATCAAGTAAACCATCCGCTTTCCCAAAACAAAGTATTGGGGCTAATCAGTGTCAATCTACAGCTACCGTTCATGGGTAGTGCTGGACTATTTTCCTTCTCCTTTGCTGACCTGTTTATTTATCCTTAAGAACATGATTATGTACAGAAAAATCTCTGGTGGATTAAGATTTTGGCTGTACCGTTTCTGAAGTCTGAAGCACTTTGATACGAATAGGCCCTGTAACTTTTGCTAAAATCTGCCAGCGCCCTGATGATAAAATGTTTCATTCTCTCCTCTGTTATCAGATTCTACTAATCAGAATCGTCTAGTCGACCAACTCTCATATTTGCCACTTTCGGCACTGAGAAAGCAACGCCAGCCACACAATTACGTATTTTCGCAACAAATTATCAATCGATGATAAGCAATTAAATACAGAAATGAAAATTCGTTTTAATGAAGACAATCTGATTGAATCATAAACAAACAAAAAATAATATTTTTAGAATATTTATTGATATAGAGTTGGTATAAAGTTACATTACTATCACAAAGATTCTATTAAGTATTTTAGGAAGGGAAAACCATGATTGAGTTGGATTGAGGACTAAATGCAATTGTACAAATCATAATTCAATTCTAAATTAAATCGTGACAACCACTCTTTATTCGATTGTCATTACACTCACATCTGTGATATAACTTTTAAAACAACAGTTTTATCAGTGCCCTTTAGTACAGATGTACTGAGAGTTTAGTATCTTCATAAGTGGTAAACCTTTAATATATAAATGTAGAGTTCACTAGTTACCATCCACCACTTCTCTTTCCAGTCTTATCTTTTGATCATATAGTTACATGTAATGTGATATACAGCAGATCAACTGAAGTGTAAACAAAGATCAGAGTGTACCAACTAAATTTGCTCTGTGCAAGTCTATGTAATTACACTGTTTTGACAAAAACATCCTGATGATAGGCTAACCCCACCCGAAACCGGTCGATGACCACAAAAAGAACCAGGCTATCACGGAAAATATCTCTGATACCATTTTGAATATCATTTTGTTCACTAATCCTTCTTCTTACCACATGATTAGTATTGCTTGACAAACTTATTTTTAATATTTCTGATTAACAACATTTTTAATATGTTCTGATAAGATTTTTATAATTAATTCGACCTTTTTTTGGGTCTTTTTTTATTATTTTTTATTTTTTACAAGTTAAGAACAATCTATGTATTTCAAATTTAATTTTTCATTCATTGTTTATTTATTGCAATGGAAATTAAATATTTTGTCTACCGGTGAGAATTATTATCAGTATTATGAAATTATTTAAAAATGCTCTGAGATATAACATATGCCATGGTATCCCATTTATTTTAATCTTCATTTTTATAAATACCTTAAAAATTGAAAGGAAGATTTACTTCCATTAAATCAGTATTATGATATTATACAAAAAATTTCCACAAGGCTAAATAAAAAAAAAAATGAATAAGGAATGAATCCACTCTGCTGTCATTATATGGTTTACAGATGTTCGGAAGTTTCGAGGGCTCCTGAAAGAACCGAGGTTGGAATGTAAGGTTTAAAATCAGACACGCGGAGTGTTGAAGCAAGTTTCTTAGCATCTCCTAGGCGGAAATTCTTCCAATTGACGTTCAATCTCAAAAGAAACTGTCGCAACTAGGAGATTGTGATTCTATCCGATATTCAAAGCGCCATTGAAGCACTAATTATTAGTATAAAAAGAGTTTGGTATTGCTTCGGCGTTTTGGCGTGAAGCGTTATAAGATCTGACAAGAAAAGTTGCAGTAATTCCCTTCATAGTCCCTTTTATGGGTTTAGCGACACGTCTCTCAAAGTTTGCTTAGAAATGAAAACAAAGCCAAAGCAGTATTTCTATGTAGATCTGTCCCAGAATCAGGACAATTTATATGCTTCTAAGCATGAATCAGTCTGAGCAGAAAAGGATTCGTTTGCTAGTGGATTTTCTCTCGGAGCACTGTAGTTTCAGGAAAAACCTGATGAAGCTGGAGCCTAGATCGGAATAGCAAAGTCAGATCGAAGAAAGATTTTGTTTGATCTAAAAATTGTCGTGGTTGGTTCCGCAGAGCTGGAAAGCATCAGAGATATTTTCCGCTGGTAGCCTGCTTCTCTTTGTGATCATCGACTGGTTTCAGACGTTCGCCCATCATCAGGATGTGATGGTCAATCAGTGTGATAACATAGATTAGCAAAGAGCAAATTTAGTTTATACACTGACTGGTATTAAATGCCTTACTAGGTCAAGAGGGGCAGAGGGATGGTACCTGAGTGGGATAAAACACATGTTTGGGTCTTTAAAGGGCACATTTTCTCTAAAAATAGAAATGGAAGGCTATCACGGAAAATATCTCTGATGATCTAAAAATATTTATTTGATAGATAAATCATAAGTATGTGTTGCAATGTGAATTAAAAAATTAAAAGTTACACGAATCACAAAGTTCGAAGATTTATATAATTTGGAGAAATGTTTAAATTTAGCTTATAGTCCGCCAATAATTTTTCTAATGCCATTTTGCCTCTTCCAATACGTTAAAAAAGATAAATAAGGCATTAAGAGAAAAATCTAGGCCGCTGCTGCAATATTTCTAGGAAGAAGTTCAATTTTTTTAATTAATGCTGTCCCAAGGGATTTTCTGCATTACGGTGTGCGTAAAAATAGAAAAGAGGTCCACTTTGATCATGTAAACAATCCACTTCCTAAACTGTAGGAGTGTAGGTGCTAATCAGGGTGAAATCCAGCAGTTTTATTAAGAGAAGATTTGTGGCAGTGCGCATGGGGATATCGTCGAATCACTTTAGATTTGCGCTGGACAAGTGCCATTGCCTTTGATCCGGTAGCAATATTTGGCCAGTTTACGTCTTCTTAAAGACCATTATTATCTGCAGAAACATCCCTGGATGATCAGGGTTGTTGTCCATTTTGCTCCTAAACTCGGAAAATCTTCTTGTCTGATGCGGAGGTAGTACCTAAAGTTACTGGTGTATACAAATTTTTGCTTCCTACATGTTTTCATTTTTGAGATATCCTGTTCACACAAAGACACACTTACATACCATTTTCTAAAAACCATTTTTTATGGACTCAGGGCCACATCAAACCGTATATTTCCGGTAAAAACACAATTTCGAAAATCTCGCACGATCGTAATACTTCCTCTTACTAAGAGTAAGAGAAAGTAAAAAATATTCGGAGTGTGTTTCGATAATTTACCGTCTTCACTGTAATATCAGAATAAATATTACAATATATAATTATTTTATGATATTAAAATAGTAATAGACAATTCTGAAGATATTTTAAACGCTGCAATTTATAGCGCAGTTATAAAGAGATATAATTTTATTATCTGTTAATAACTACTATGGTTATAAAAAATTATTTGAAATAAAATTTTAAATTTATAACTCAATTGCAAAATTTATTATTAAAGATATTATTTTTCTTTTTAATCAAATTTAATTTTTTTTTTCTTTTCTTCCTCTGGATGGTGGACTCAAATTCACGCTTTATTGCATATACTTCAATAAACATATTGATTATTTAGATGTGTGGATATTTAGAAGAATTGCTTTCTGAAACAACCCACCGCTACTCATACGTTATTTTCTTATGACGTTGTATTTGCATTTTATATATTGTTCTAGATCGTATGAGATCGTAATCTTAGAAATATACAGATGAGGTTTTGCCTGTGGGATAAGCTAGATATGCCTGTGGATATCCAATTAATTGCATAACCAAGTCTAATAAACAAAATTTGCACGCTCTAGCCTAATGGGGGCACGTTAGAGTGTTACTGTCATTGCTGTTCATTTTAATCGCAAAGATCCATAATCCCTGATAATTTGGACAGATCACGTTTTTGTACAGTGGAACGATATAACGAACTTTAATTTTAATAAGACTTTCAGTTCAAACCAATACTGCAGCTAGAAAAATTGTGTCATTCAATGAGTGCCATCACTTTCTTTTAGATTGTCTCCAGAGTTGTCTATGATTTGAAATGTCCTTTTTTTTGCATTGCTAGTTTTGCAAATAATTTACCATCTAAAACTTAGTTTTATTGAAAGGAAAAAATATTTATTACCTCAATTTGAGGGTATTAGGGGCGATATTAACTGAGTAGCGTGCTGAAAAGCTAAGACATGAATTCAAGGCTTCACATTTGTCTCATCTTGGGAACGGTGCAGATCATTGTCCCGTCAATGTCTAAGGTTGTCTGAATTGAGAGAATTCTAATGCCTAGAGCCAGCACTGTACTGAGAAGTTCTTAAAACTCACTGTGCCCCTCGGATCTCAAAAAGGGATGCGTTCCTTAAGAAAAAAAAAGAATACCAATTTGTAAAACTGAAAGTGGTTTCAGCATTTTATAATTTTTAGTTGGTACATTTTAGCTCCTGTACATTTTAGGTAAAATGACCATGCCAATTTTAGAGTGATCTTTGTGTTCAATTTCTTGTGGTTATTTCGGAGTTAACCTTTTTGTTATTAGCATTAAGAGAATTGGGAGCTGTAATTAAAAGTTAAATTTTAAATTAAAATCCAAAAAAATCTGTGATAGGATTAGCGATGTCACTACAAACATTTGCAATAAAAATGAATTTCTTTTATGACAAGAGGATTGCAATTGATTGAGTTTTTCGTAAATTGTAAACTAACTTTTAGAGCTGCAGCCCATGAAGGGCTGTTTGAGAGTATGTGGGTCAGTCACGAAACCACTGACTCGTTTCCTTAGTCGGTTATTTCTAGTCTTCTCTACCAGAACTTTTATCTGGTTTCATAGCGTAGACTTTGTCTTTTAAGTTTCCCTATAAAAGAAAAGACTAGTGGTGTGAGATGTGGGGAACGCAAACTCTTCGTGCAATCCACATTTTTGGCAAGATCTCATCAAGATAGGATCTAACGTCATGGTGGTAGTGTGAGGGTGCACCATCTTGGTGAATATAAAACTCCTCATCTTTAAACCCCTCTCAAATGCTTGGCATGATAGACTGTCCCAGCAGGTTCAAGTAAACGGGACCAGTCACAGTAACGTAAAAACAAAATGGTCCAATTAATCCTCTTGATCATAAACCGCACCACACTGTAACTCCTGATAAATTAACGTGATTCCACCGTAACATGTGGATTATCCGGCCCCAGTAGGTGCAATTGTGACGGTTTAATTGAACCATTTAATTTAAATTTAGCCTCATCACTCCACCAATCTTTGTTGGAAAGTGTACCTCTTCCTCATATTGTGCCAAGTCCGCTTGCAAAACTCTACTGTTCGGTCTGAATCTTCTTCATTAATAGCATGGACAAGCCATGGAATCTAACTTTTCCTTTAACAGCGTTACAGGATGCGTTGGACAGACCTACCTCATGACTCGCTTGCCGCAAGCGAGATTTTCTCGGGTTTCGTGGATATGTTTCCAGTACTCTTTCTACCTTTGAGGGCTTATCAATGTCCGTGGTCTTCCGGAACGCTTCTCGTGGACATTCTTAACAGTTCTATTGGCTTTAAACTTATCTCTAATTGGAGTCACGCTGTCATGTTGGTGGATATGTTTGAAACTCCATCTTAAACTGTCTTTGCACTTCAATTGCGTTTTCATGCTTCCAGCAGTATTTTAGAATGAATACGAATTTGTTTAAAGCTTAGTCTGACTTCCATTATTAATTCTAGTGGGTTTAACCTAGAAATAAAAAACATCAATTGAGCTATTAGCTGTTAAAAGTGTGCTGTACATTTTTTTGGGGACACCCGCATGTATAAACCATACGCTAAATTTGAAAACATGATTTCGTGAATTGGGCGAAACCGGAACAATTCCTCCTCCCAGGAGTTACAGAATGTAAAAATTCTAAAATTAAATTAAATGTAGAAAATACTCTGATACAAATTTTTCCATGACTTTTTACAGCATTTCCTTGGTAAATTTAACTTTAGTGGAAAAATAGATATTTCTTTCAAATATACATTTATTTAAGGCCCCTATTTACATATATACACTATAAACGTATAGAGTGCCAGAACAGTGGTGGTCTTTAACGTGTTACTACTGTTGAAAGACTGTCCTCCTGTAGGGCTAGTTCAGCTGTATATACACGGAGTCTCCCACTCTAGTATGGCCTAAGTAGGAGTGAGATTCTCAATTTTGTGTTTCTCTCTCTACTCTGGATCCCTATCTTCGGTTCCTATTATATATAACTATCTCATAATTCGGGAAAAATGGCCATTAAAAAACCCGATAAAGCTGAAAACTTTTACTTTAATCTGGTTCTAATTCTTTTATGTACATATAATACAGCTACTGTAACCATTATTATATCTCCCTAATTAAACAAATTAAACTGTTTTCATGTTCTTCATTTTTATCAAAGAAATTCCTTGAAATTTCTAGTATATAATCTAAAATCATGTTGATATCCGTTATCTCATGAAGGAATGCAATTTGTGTGAACGTGGGGTATCCATAGGTAGCCTTATTAATTTATTTTGAATACGCTGCAACTTTTGCCTATTAGTGTTACTAGCGAAACTCCAAGATGGCGCTGCCTAAGTTAACATTGGTCTAACTAAATCTACATATAATAATACGAGTATTTTGTTTGCAACACTCTCTTATTTTAGAGTGAATTTCTCTTGTAGTAATAATTCTTTTTTATTTAGAAGTAAGTTTCATTTTTTGTTTCCTCTTCATTATTTACTCAATTTTCATCTTTCCTTTTCTTCAATCATTTTGATCATGTAAATAAATATTATCGCTATTATCGTAATTTCTGTAGTTGTAATTAGTGTAATTTGTACAAGGAATTTATTTTAGTTAATTGGTTATAATTTTTGGAATGCAATTAGAATTCGATTGTATTTATTCAGTGTATGTCCCCAGCTTGAAAAGCCAACTCACTTGTTTAACAGGCTCATTTGTAACCTTATAGCAAATAAAGTTTGATTTGACTTTGTTTGCGACAATCATTGTTGACCGTCTTCTGTTCAACAGTGGAACTAGATTTACAATCAGTGCTTTACAACTTTCTGACATTGATCATTAATATGCTGTGTAAAAGTCAACACTTATCTAAGGTGACACCTAAATAAGTTACCATGTTGCTTCATTCTATTATTTTTCAACTAACCGTTTTTTTTTTGCATTAACTACTGGCCTCCTTTTGGTAAACAAAATTGCCTTAGTTTTGTTTAAATTAATTTTGATTTTCCAACGGTGAAAATATTTCAATAATTATCAGAAGATTATTCTTGTTGGCCGTTAGTTGTAATATGAAAACAAAAATTACTTGGCTACTTGACCAATTGATGGTAAAAAAAAAAAAAAACCAAAAAATAAATTTTGTAATTGTTTTTTAATAATTGACAGTTCGACGTTTCGACAAACTTTGTTTTTCTTCTTCAGGAACAATATAAAACAAAATTAAAGAAAAAACAAAATTACAGATTGATTACAGACTTAGCATTACTACTGTAATCTCACCTATGTATTTCGTTTTTTGTTTTTGTTTCATGTTATAATTTTGTTTTTTCTTTAATTTTGTTTTATATTGTTCCTGAAGAAGACAAACAAAGTTTGTCGAAACGTCGAACTGTCAATTATTAAAAAAACAATTACAAAATTTATTTTTTGGTATTGTTTTTTTTACCATCAATTGGTAGAGAAGCCAACTAATTATTGTTTTCAGATTTCAATAATCCTATGCATATAGAATTCTCCAGGAGGTACACAATGCGGCATCGTCAGCAAAAAAGGACAACGAAATATCCTTGGGTGGAAATATCATTTATATTATTATAAAATGCAGCGGTCCGAGGTCAGAGCCTTGTGGGACCCCAGCAATAGCTCTAGAGTTATTATAAATATACGAGAATTCATTATTTATTAATTAAAATTATTTATATATTGAGTGTTATGAAAAAAATCTAATGGATTTAATAAAGAAATATGTTTATTTAGTTAGATCAATGTCTAGGGAAAAGTGGACGAAGGGGTAGTTTATAGTTTGAATAAGTTTATTGAAAAGAATGTTCTGGTAACATGAAAGGAAGTGGTGATGAGGTACACGTTGTTAAATCGATTTATTGCCACTTGGCTATTAGCCATTGGCTACTGACCATTGTCCACATCAAATATCTGTCAGCCCTATTTACCTATCACAGCCAATCATTCTACCAACCATAACTAGTAACTGATTATTTTATTACTTTATAGATATTTTCATTATTACTTACAAATTTTATTATTACTGTCACTATTATTAATTATTATTACTCCGAGTTTATTAATTTTAATTTTTTTTTTTATAATTATCGAGATCATTATTTTTCTTATTTTCTGTTCTGATTAATTTTTTTTCAAACTAATAGTGTTAAATTTCTTCTGATCTTGCAAGATCTCTTTCATCCTTTGGCTTGTATAAAATTATGTTTTTTTTGTTTTCTACATTCTCAACATATAAATACTTAATTCTAAAGAATCCAACCATTTAAACAAAAAATAGAAACTGTTTTTAATTTACGTATGTTATGACGAATATTTTAATATATATTTGACATGATTATTCAACCGACTAAAATAGAGCGTGGCATCTTTGGAAGCTACCTAATTTTATTAGGGTACGTTTCTAAAAATAGATAATTATTAAAATTTGTCCAATAATGCTCTATCTTCAAATAGCGTTATCTTAAAAAACTGTCGTAAAACTAAAAGCAACATCAGAGTAACGTATCATAGCAGAGATCCTTTCTAGTAGAAGATTGACTATACTTAAACTAGAAATTATGTCCATCATAGTTCAGGTCTGATAATCCAATTTCAAATTTGGCTTCAGACTTGCATGACTTTATTTCAAAACTTAATAGTTTCATTTACGAGTAAAAAAAAAAAAAATCAGCTAGGATCCTACAATTCATTTGTTTACGGATAAGTAGGAAGTCATTTTAGTTAAATCATTAACAGATTTAATTCCCAAAATGTCTCATACGTTAGCGGACACTTGACCAAAATTTTAAATATATTCTTGTCTGCTTGTCTGATTGATATAATTCAACATTTGCAAATGTTCAACATACCAAAACTAATATTGAATGTAGTCATGGCGAACATCCAGTCCGGTAAGAAGGACTGTTTTGGCCCTGAGGATTAATGTAGACAAGGCAAATCTGCAACATCGCCGTATATCGATATATTAAAATGTGCTTATGAGAAGTCACGCATTCTATTAGTCAGGACAACAACCAAAATTCGTTGAATCATTTTGGACTAGCAAGTCCTGCAAGCAAGAGGCGTTGTACAGAAATTTCAAGAAAACACAAATGACTCACTGAGTGTGTAAACTGAATTTGCTCTGTGCAAGTCGGTGTTGTGTGACAAACTGTCTGAAAAACGCATCCTGAGATGGGCGAACGCCCGAAACCGGTCGATGACCACGAAATGAAGCAGGCTACCATGGAAAATGTCTGTGATGAAGGGATTAACTCAGTGATAGAGCGCTGAACAACCATGCGTAGGTCCCAGGTTAGAATCCAGCCGTACTGTCCTTAGATTTCTCTTCCTAGGAGACTCTACATCTCACTATCCGATGATTGGCATGTTGTCTGTAATTAGAGATTAGAGAACGCTGCTCGGAGGCCAGCAATGTCCTGGGAAGGCTTCGGGGGTCATAATAATTCTTTCAGGTCGCAGTGCAGTACCCCCTAAAAGAATCCAATATAAGGTTTCGAATAACCGTTCGAAGTTCGTTTCATTGAAGAATATGTGATTAAAAAAAAAATCTGTTGTGAAACACTCACGCGATTTTTACTTGCTGTAGTTAATGCAATTAGGAAGTCCAGCGCCACTAATATTGGACAAATATTATTTGAAAAATAACATCGTAGATTCCGCGCAGAATCATATGGATCAATTTTGTAGGAAAATATGTCTCAAATCAAAGAGATTCGTTTGTATAAATTAGCATTACAAATTTAAAGAAAACTAAAAAAAAAAAAGTCACACCTTCGGTTAATCAATTTTATTCCAATTTGGAATCCTAGCAATGCCCCTTATATATATCTTAATTTCTGTGGCAGAACCGTACATTGTGCTAAAGTGATTGATACTTTACAGGAAAACTTAATTTTACTGCTCTTCCAGAACATCCTAAATATTAATTTTCCTAGAAAAATGCTACTAATAAAAGTGATATACGAGTATATTCACATGTGTAGATAGTAGGTATACGAAGTTTAAAGTAAACCGTTGGAGCAATTTTGGAGAAAAATAAATTTTCAGGAAAGACGTACTTCCGGTTGAAGGATGCGGTGGTAATGCTTAAACGTAATATCTTGTTTTGAGGTTCCTGCGATTTTTTGTTTTGAGATATTTTGCACACTCACTCAAACATACATGTACAAACACAATTCATTCGCTAAAAGTATTTTTCCCATATTCAGGGAACCTCAAAACCTATATTTTCGGTGAAAACTCAATTTTTTGACATTATTGCAATACGAAGTTCACTACAAGTAAAGTCAAAAGTTAATTAGTTTGTTTGTAACAAAGTTAATAACTTCCGAAATCTTTTTAATTTAGATGTTTGGGTTTAAAACAAATTTATGACAAAAATAATGGGCCACTACTAAATATGATCTGAATAATAATGAAGTAATCTACCCAAAATTAGTATTCTCAGTAGTGTATTGTTCAAACACTACCATCTCTTATTCACTCTCTTCAATTTCTCTCTTTCTCTCTTATCAAATGTAATAATATTTTCATAAAGTAGAAAAGTGGGCGTAACAATGTCTTAAACTTCCTCGTAATACTGAGAGTTCTTTTTACAGATTGAACAAACTATAGTTCCTAGTCACGGCTTTATTTCTTTTTAACATTTATTTCTATAATATTTTACATTTATTTTTGTATATTCTGAAATCTTATTTAATAAAGAGGTAATGCACAGTATAAACTATTATAGCGTTCAAGACTGAAATGGGATCTAAGATGTTTTCCTCATTGAAAATCTATTAAAAATAAATTGTTAAAATTGTAAATCTGAGAATATTTCAACTGAGTACAATGTCACTTATATTACCAAATTTTGTTTTTTTTTTTTGTATGCGAAGTAAGAAACTTAACAAATTTACGATTAACGATTGATTGTTTTTCTGAATCTACCGGAATGCTGAAAAAACTCAGAGATTTTTTCATGATAATCTACTTTATGTGCTGGTTTGCCATAGCCTGTTTTTTGGCCAACCCCTTGTCATAATATCTAATACATAAGGATATCACATTTTTTTTTTTTAATCAACATGTGTTTATAATTGAAGAACAATCTACCAAAGAAGTCGATGACCACAAAATAAAAAAAGGTTAACAAGGAAAGTGAAAAACACTTGAGTTTCCGGGTTGAGACCGAGTTAGTGGTTTGCTAAAAACCGACGTTTCGTCCATGTTGCATTGAGCATCTTCAGCGTCGTTACACCATGAAAGCTCCATCAGAAGAGGGAAGAAATGAAAATATTATATATAATAATTACTTAGTATTTGAATATTTTGCAAGAAAACGAATGTTTCCTAGTTGTAGGATATATCTTTAAATTCAGTAAAGAAAAACAAAAATTCACTAGAAGTATGCCGTGGTTTGTATCATAATAATAATCTTACAGGGCAAACCCTTGAAACCGGTCACTGTCCAGAAAATAAAGTATTCTATCTCGTAAACATTCTCTGATGGTGTCCAGTTTATGTATCCAAAAACCCTGGAATTTTTTTTTTTTTTTAATAAGTAATCTTTTTTAAAAAATATCAAACAACCCCACCACCCAAATAAACCTGGAATAATTCTGCGGTATTCTTTTGTTATTCTGCCCTATATTAATTTCACTAAATACGAAAGTCATTCAATAAATAACGAGACAAACTGCTGTAGCTCAAAAACGATTTATTTAATCAATATAAAATTTTGACTATTTTTCAATATAGTCTCCAGCAACATTTATAGACTTCTCCCATATTTCTTCTAATTTGTGTATGCCTCTGGCATAAAATTCTTTGGGTTGTTCGCGAAGCCACTTTTGCACCTGATTTTTAACTTCTTCATTGGACTGAAAATGTTTCCCACTTAAAGCGTCTTTAAGGGGTCCAAACAAATGGAAGTCCGATGGGGCGAGATCAGGGCTGTAGGGGGATGTGGAAGGATCTCCCACCCCACTTTTTCTGGTTTTTTTTTTGTGGGCATCCGTATGTTGTCTTGGAACCCATCTCGCACAAGTTTTCTTGGTCTGCAGCTAATTCTGAATAATGTTATGGACAGTTCCAACACCTCCGTGTACTTCTTTAGCTATCAGTTTAACAGTAATACGCCTGCTGTCCTGAATTAACGCGTTAATGCGAGATTTAAGGGAGGAAGTTGCAACTTCAACCGGTCGTCCACTTCGTTGTTCGTCACAAACACTTACACGACCACTTTTAAACTGTTCTACCCTTTTGTAAACGTTCGACCGGTACAAACAGTTATTCCCGTACACTTTCAACATTCTTTCGTACCCTCTGCAACTAAAAATCTAATCACTGAGCGTAGTTCTTCCGAGGTGCAATGCTCGAGCGGACTCGCCATTATTAATTGAATACATTTGAAATTATGCTTACCAAATACTGTCGAACAGCTGATGAGAAACTAAGTACAAGGATGCCAACTTGACGCACTGAAACTATTGTATTGATTGTACTCGTATGTTTTTGTGTTATAGCGATATGTCTCGTTCCTTATTGAATGACCCGTACTACATAATATTTATATCTCAATCGATACTAATAAATCCTAAAAGTAGAAACATAATGGAAAGATTTCCCGAAATAATATAGAATTAATACGAAGCCAATATTATATTACTAATGGTATAACCTGTCCAATTTGGAGCTCTGCAGGAACCGTTCGCATGAAAGAAGACGTCTAGACCCTTTGGCTATCTGGGAAGTCCCATATACAACTTTCTCTCCCAGAATTTTGGAGGCGCTACTCATTTTCATATCCCGATGACAGGGGCTACTGACTTCAGGAGTGAACAGTTTTGTTTACTGTCAGCAAGAGCCTCGTTGATATTTGTATTAAGATTCCGGTCAGGTTAGGAAGAAAAAGTAATTTTTCTTGGACAAACTTTCGATATTTTATAAATCTAGAAATTTATATTTTAGCCAACAAATAATTATTTTTACTAAGCCGACCAAGACGGCTTAACTTTTTTTCTTTCATTCTTTGGAAAGTGAATGATATTTAGTTGTTTTGTTAGAAATGATTTCAGAATGATGTGTTTGAAGTAATGATTAAAAAAAAAAAAAAAATACAACTGTTATTTGAATGTAAAGGATACATAAATTTGTTTGGATAAGACAATAATGTTTTGTGATTTCAATGTTCGTGACATTTAATGTGTGTATGTATGTGTGTTTTGTAGAATGAAAGTAAGGCAAACTGTATTGATTTACCAGCAACAGTGTGCCTAGTTAACAAAATAGGATATGCTTGTGTGTTTGTATGTATGTATGTTCATGCGGATAAGCAGCGCTATGGTATTACGTCTGTGCGTAAATACGAATAGTGCATATTGAGTGTGTTTGTGTGTGCGTATGAGTTTGAGTACGTTCTGTAATTGTGTTCCGGGTGGGTAATTTGAAAATCGATGTAAGGGGACGACTGGGGTCTAACTAGCTTTACTCTCTTGTATTCCACTCTTACTATCTCTCTTCGTTGGGCAAATTGTAGCCCTAAGCGGACCCTAAATCGAATGCACAGCTTTAAAGGAATGCACAAAGGCAGACAACTCCTCAGACAGATTGTTCCTGTAGGCAGTTGTTTCAGTTCTCATAAAGTAGCAGAAATCTTACCCAGATATGTTTTTAACATTCTATATTTCTATTTTTCTTAGCAATTTTTTAAAACTGTGTGATTTTTTTCTTATTAGAGTACCGATAAGTTATATTAGTGTTCATTTTATTGTTCAACATCGAAATTACATTCTAATGCTATGGATTTCGGCAGAATCTCATGGCTAACAAAAAAAAAGATGTTCCCGCACAGCGTCGAAAAAAAACATGATTATTTTGTTACTCTTGTTGAGTAACACCACTCAAAATGTTCACTGTTTACATAGCGAGACATGTACAACTTGTCAAAGTAGCAGCTCTACAAATTAGTGACTCCTACGGAATTAAAATACGAGATGACAACAGCCGATCTTTTGTGTTGAAAAATGGAGATACTTTGATCGCGAGCTAAAATTGGGAAACAACAGTTAGGAGCGATGTAAAAAATAGGCAATAGAAATTGCGGCTTGCTGTTGAGTTCATCATACAAATGGTGTGTGTAAGTTGGGTGAAAAGAATATCTCAAAAACGAAACGTTGCAGTAAGCTCAAACTTGGGTATTCCGTTTAGGTACTTAGTACCACCGCATCAGATACAAAGATTTCGGGTAAAATCCATCAACCGGAAGTGCCACTTTACTGAATGTTTTTTTTTTTCAGTTTTTAATGAAATACTCGAAAACGGCTCCAACGATTTTCTTTAAACATGGTATATCAACTATACATACAAAGAGCTTCAAACTTTTATTTAAAACATTCCTCTGGGAAAATTCATTAAAGGGCACTTTTGTAGGAGGAGTGGGGTTATGATTTTCTCTAAAGTGCTATTTCAGTTAGTTCAAAATTCTATCAACTAAATAATATTAATTAGAGGGAAGGGATTAGCTAAGTGGATAGCGCGTTGGATACCCACGCGGAAGTCCCGCGTTCGAATCCAGTGCTACCCTTAGATTTTTTTCTTCCTAGGAGCCTCTACAGCTCACTGTTTGGTGATGGACAGCGTTGTCTGTAGTGAGAGAACACGTCAGGAGGCCGGCAGTGTACTGAGAAGGCTCAAGGGCGCTAATGACCATAGATGTTGAAGCGCCTCAAATTAAACAAAAACAAAAAAATTACTTAGAATTAAATATGTTGTCGAAATTCCGAATTTGAAGAAAATCGGATGATCAGAAGTGTGTTTTACTGAAGTAGTTTTCAGTTTTCTGCTATTTTCTCTAAAATGGCTTCAACGATGATTTAACTTGTTGTATCAGCTACGCTTTCAAAGAGTTACAATTTTTATTTGAAAATTTACTCCGAAAAAAAATTCATTTAAGGGGACTTTAGGGGGAGGGGTGGAATATATTTTTCTCTAGTATGCTATTCTGTCAACTAAATAATATTAATTAGAATTATACAAGTTGCCAAAATTCCCAGTTTGTAGAAAATGGATTGAGCGAGGAAGTACGCCTTTAATGAATAGGTTTATCATTTTTTTTGTGATTTTCTCCTTTGTGATGACATGCCGACGGTTTTAAACATTAATAAGAATTGTAAGTGTGAAGATAATTTGCGAATTCGCAGTAAGAAGAAGTCGTGTGAGTGTTTCACACCAAAATTTTTTTTATTTTAATAAAAAATTAAATTAAGTAAATATACTTCAATTTATATAACAATAGGTATATTTTTTCACACATTAATTCTTCCGTCAGTTTTTAAATTGAATTAAATATTGATGTGTTCAGAATTAATAGGATTCCATATATCCATAGAGAATCGATTTGGTACAAGAAATTAATTGAGAAAATCGATGTTTTTTTTTTATTTACTGTTATTAATAACTTAATCCGACACAACTTGTTTTTTTTTTCTTTCTAATTTCTTTTTTTTCCTGTTGACGAAGTGCTAGAGGCTGGGCATCTAGTGTCATTAGCACGTAATGGCTTCATCGTAGAAAACTTTAGGCATCAGTCAGTGCGGCTAATAAACAAGCCTGTCTGTGAATATAGGCGAGTCCCATAGTTCAACACTATGTTCTTAAAGAAACTAGCTAACTACTAGTCACTTCATCAAACCTCACCATCAACTTCCAGCTAATTATTTCCCGGTATGTCTCCGTTTCAAAAGAGTCCCGACAACTTGAACAATTGCCCTCTAGTCACGCCTTATTCATTTTTATTTCTTCTTTCTTTTTTTATTTTATTTTCTTTTCTTTTTTTAGCTACACCGCTTTATCATCGCCCGCCGGCGTTGTTTTCTTATCACTCATTTATGACTCTGTTTTTTTAAAATCTTCACATGTTTGTTGTCCTAAATTTTTTTCTATGTTATAAAGCTTTTATAATTTTTCTTTCTTGTTTTTCTTTCAATTAACTCGTAAACACTTTAATTTTGTTTTTAAAAACAGTTATACAAATAATATATCAATAATTAATATTAAATCATTAAATGTTTACTTTTAACTCGAATTATCGAAGATGTTAATTTTTTTAAATAAAGCATTTAAACGAAAATATAAGATGTATTATTTACTTTCTCTTACTCCTACGACTGCACCAAATTTTCGAAATTGAGTTTTCATCAAAAATTTATATTTTTTGAGGTCCACTGAATACGAAATTTTTTTTTGTAGCGATATGTCAAATATGTAAAAATTTGAGTTAAATTTTTGTAATTTGACAGGATTAAGAGAATGTTGTATCACACGAGATTTCTTGTTTTTGAAATCAATTTCTAGCATAGCGTATACAATTGCATAAAACCGCAACTTTATTATAAAAATTATCACATGGTCTCATTTCTATGGGGATTGTTATAAGACCAAATCCACTGGGAACTACAAGTTGATGTTCCTTCATTTTGACACTACCATTTTGCCATTCTCTACTAGAACGTTCTTTTCCTTCTTAATCGGCCCACCTCTTGAACTTCCTTCTTTCCTTTTCTTTCTTTAAACACAGTGAACAGATATTGTGTTGTTCAGGCTAAAAGAACGATGTCATCAATAAACCCACTTTTCCCACTCTATATAATCGATAATTATTGATCTCCTTGTAGTACTGCCTCTCAGAGCTTGAATTTGCATTACATGCTGCCTATAATGGATGAGTGGAGAGAATTTGGTCTGGTTAATGAAATGAGAAGTCTTGGTTAACAATGGTTAACTAGTACATTAATAAAGAGACACAGTCTGCCTGGACTTTACAGTAGAGAATGGTTAAGGTAGAGTGGAATGACACATAGTGACTGATGAGATTGAACTCTAGTGAACTATCTCTTTCTGGACTATCCGTTGCTGGATTTATCTGGGTTTCTCCCACTCCAGTCCGAGAGAGTGGTTGGGTTCGTTTCTCTTCTCTCTACTCTCTTTGGTTGTCTTCTCTCTACTCTCTTTGGTTGCTGTTACACTGCCTAATAAATAACTCCTCCAAAATATCACCTATTTTACTTTTCAATGTCAATCTCTTAATGAATTGTATAGACTATTTTGATTGGCGACCCTATCGAAAACCTATGAAAAATTAGCGAAACCTAGAATTATTTTAATATCATGAACTTTTAGCTTTTTCTAAATCGGTTATATTGTAGATGAGATTATCTAGTATTGAACAGTTCTTTCTGTACTTTCGTGAATTTTTTTTGCTAGTGTGTCTTACTGGTTTCTTATCACCTATTTAAATATATTATTAAATACAACTTCAATTCCTATATGATTTGTTAGAAGGAACAGGCTTTTTTTTAAAAAAAAAAAAAAAAAAATTAAATTTGACTGAATTTGGGGAGATATCCTCATTTTGTGAAGGCTTCTTAGCAACTGAGCCTACTCTGGATCTTGCTATGTCAATCTAAGTAATGCAGATGTGTAAACTAACTAAAAAGCTTAGAAATTGTTAAAAATTCGGTCCATTGATTCAATAATTCCTAAAGACGATTTAGAAGCAGACCGTGCTAAGAGTTACGAATATTTTCTCAGGCAAGAGTAGGGTCAATGAAGTCGTGATCCATTTTATGTTGCTTCATGATGATCCTTCTATAGATCCACTCAGCACAAATGCGTTCACTACTTCTTACAGAAAATCCTCTCAATTGAACTTTGGAGAGGAGTCACCAGAACGAAGCTAAACTTTACCCATACTGCCTCCAAATTTCAGAAATTTCAATTTTTCTCATATTCATTAATTTATCAAGATTTTCTTTTACTCAACAATATACTTTTTTTTACTATAAGTCCTGACGATGGCTACTTAAGGAACGAAAGTTTGAAAACGATTAGATAATGCAAAAAAGACTGGATCTCTTTCTCACCATTGTACATCCTAAGGGAAGGGCTCAGTGGTAGTGCGCTGACTAGCAACACGGAGATTCCGGGTTCGAATCCAGCCGTGCTGTCCTTAGATTTTCTCTTTCTAGGAGCCTCTACAGCACACTGGTGATGAGCAGTGTTGTCTGTAACGAGAAAACACTGTCTAAAGGCCGGCGTGCACTGAGCAAATATCTCGTCAGATGTTGACGCGCCTTAAATTAAAAAAATCCTAAACAGTTAATTAATGAAGAATAAATGGTGAATTGAGTGTATAAAATTTACTTGGTTATCAATTTTTCTTTGTGATGTCAAAACAGCGATCTGCAATTTGTTTAGAATTATTTATTTTATTTTTATCCCAAAGATGATAATGTTGGGAAACAGCGGCCGATATTTTTCAAGAAGAAAGTGTAATATAGGGTAATATGATCTTTTAATTTTTCGCGGTCATTTTCATGAAAAACACTTGAATATCCGGGTTGACACAGCGTCAGTGGTTTACTAGAAACTGACGTTTCGCCCATATTGCAATAAGCCTCTTCACTGTCGTTACATCTCGAATGGTAATGAAGCAATGAACTGAATTGGTAGATAAGGGGCGTGGCTTCTTCACAATTCGGGCGAATCATCGTGTTCTAGCGAATCATTGACGCAGTCTCAACCCAGAAACTCAAGTGTTTTTTCAAGATAGGATAAGTCAAATAAAACCTTTAAAATGAATAAATGTAAAACTGACTTTATTACCTTTATAAAAGGTATTAAGTGGATATAAAATCAATAATTAACATTATATACAGAAAATACCATAGTTTGATGAAGAACTCATGTCTTGAATATGTCAAGAATTGTGTTTGTCCTTAATTTACTTAAAAACAAAGAAAGAAAAAAAAAAAAAGAAAAGTTATTCGAAATAACAAGCAACTTGAAATTTAATAATAGTAGAATTATTAGAAACATTTATTGAACGGTACAATTATAATATAAAATGACACAAATTAACGCTACAAATTCCGCACAACTATTTCAAATCAATCTTTTTGAAAAATATTTCAAATAAATATGATTGGTTTATATTTGTGCAGATATTATCTCATTTGTAACCATTTTCGAAAAAAATTCCCAAAACTTAAAAACCTATTCTGTAATGTCACATTTTCAGTTTATCAATTTTCTTAAGATTTGGAAGTTTACTAATCAATATTTAATATTATATTGGTGATAGTTCCATACATTTCAGTGAAATGTTACTTTAAACGAAAACTTAATGCTTCTTTCTCCCCTCCCCAAAAAAAACAATTTTTCCAGGAAAATATTTCAGATCAAAGTGAATGGGGGGGGATCATCTATGAAGATAGTGTACGAAGTTTAAAAAAAATCGTTAGAGTTGTATTCGAGAAAATTGCAATAAACTGAAAAAAAAAAATCGGTAAAGTTGCCCCTCTGCTTGATAAATTTTGCCCGAAACTTGAGAGATCCCATTTTCTGAGATATTCTGTTAAAACACACGCACACAGACAAATATTCAGATTATTAGCTAAAAACATTTTTACACTACTCAGCGATCTCAAAACTCATATTTCCGGTGAAAAGTCAAATTTCATAAATTTTGACCAGATCGCAATACTTCCTCTTACAAAGAGTAAGAGAAAGTAAAAAATTTGACATGATAGCTATACTTCCTCTTACCAGGAAGTAAGAGAAAGTAAAAAGAATGATAACATAATGAATGGAAATAGTTGGGCAATTTACAATGAAGTAGAAGAGTTATTTTTAGACTTTCTGTACTATTTTAATTTTATAGCTTTTATAGCCCTCACGCGTTGGTCTAGTGGCTAGCGCACTCGCCTTTGGTGCAAGAATTCAGGGTTCGATTCCCATGGGGGCAAAATCGGTCAAAACCATCATGAGAAAAAGTGGGAAGCTATAGTTGGTAGCGCTCCTAGGTTTGGCCAAAACTAAAACGGCGAGGGAACAGCGGTGCGTTTACCACACGTCCCCCGCAATACAAATTGCCCACTGGCAACCCTTGGTCCTTTATAGGCTGTTGCGCCATAGGCTTTTTTTTTTTTTTAGGGATTACTTACTTAGACTATAATATTTGTCTGGTCTTTGGAGATTATCGCTTGGATTTGTTATCAGTGTAACAGCAACCAAAGACAGTAAGAGAAGAGAAACAAACTCAAACCACTCTTTCGGACTGGAGTGAGAGAAACTGTATAAATATAGCTTCGGATAGTCCATGAAAACACAGTTCAATATAGTTCAAGACAGTTCAATACAGAAGAGGACAGTTCAATACATCCAATCACTACGTGTCATTTTACCCATTTACCACTCTACCTTAAACATTTCTCTATTGTAAAGTCCAGGCAGTCTGTGTGTCTTAATTAATATATTAGTTAATCAGTGTTAATAAAGTCAATCTCATTTCATCAACCAGAAAAATTCTCTCTACCTAACATATTGGATTGATGTAAGAGCAACCAAAGAGAGATCAGCAACCAAAGACAGTAAGAAAAGAGAAACAATCTCAAAATCCTCTCTCTCGGAATGGGAGAAACTGTATAAATATAGCGACAGACAGTCCATGGGAAGACAGTTCAATACAGTTCGATACAGTTGAGGACAGTTCAATACAGCCAATTACTACGTGTCATTACCCATTTACCATTCTACCTTAACCATTCTCTAATGGAAAGTCCAGGCAGTCTTTGTGTCTTAATTAATATATTAGTTAATCAGTGTTAATAAAGTCAATCTCATTTCATCAACCAGACCTAAATTCACTCCACCTAACATATCCAATATATCAGACAATGAAGTATTGTTTCAAATCTGATAGTTCTAATGTGCGTTAATATTGGGTGACCGAATCTGAACGATAAGTGCTTGATTTTGAACTTATCAATCGATGAATATCCTCTCATTAAACAAAATACCTCCTAACCGACAAGATCTTAATAAATTATTTAAATATAAATTATTTTTAAATCATTGAAATGGGATATGTGATTAGTAGAATTAAGACTATTTTTATTAATTTCTACAAGATAATATTCAATATGCTTCTGTAATGTTATAAGGACTTGTTTAGTAGAGAGGTGATTTTTTACAAGAAAAAAGAAATCACTGCACCACTGGTTTGGACAGCCATCACCCAGTAAGAGGTATTGACCAGGATAACAATAACACTGTGTGATTTCTTCCATAGCCTTAGAAGATGGCTCACCTTCTTATCTAAGCGGGTTTTGGATTTTGTCAATCAAGTACAACAGATGGACTTAGGGGAGATCTAAGTATATATATACATATATACTATATATATAGTACTATATTGAAAATGTAGAGTAGGGGAATGGCGACTTTGGCTAACAATTCCCCTACAAAGTACCTATAACCCCCTCTGTACTTGTTATTTGCATTTGGAAGGTTATGGGTAAGGATTGAAATTGAGTTCCCCCCTAGTTTCTTTAGATATTTCAACTTCATTAACTTCGCACCTTCTGGATAAAAGGGGCCTTCACTTTCCAATTTTATTTATTTCTACACCCCACAAGTATCTCTATTTACTATATGATAATAGTTTTTCCACTAGTTTCAAAATGTCTGATAATTGTTTATACCCCCTTAGGAGGGAATCTATTATGAACAGTTTTCTGGAGGTAAATTTAAAAAAAAAAAAAATTAATTATGTCTAATTTAGAAATCCAGGTTTTGCTAAATATTTAAACAGCTTAAATTACTTGGTTTCAAGCTCCACGACTTTATTTGAACCGAAAATTCAAAGAAAAACATAATTTTTTTTGTTAGTTATTTTAAACGTTAAGAGTATATAATAAAGTTATGAGGTGAGCCACTCTTGTAAAGTAAAGCTATTTGTTTCAGGGTTAAAGTCATATTAGTAAATCCAAATTAATGCATAAAATCCATTTCATCAATTATGAAAATGACTGCACGGAATGATTTTTGCGACGTTGTCCTTCTTATACTGCTTCTTTTTTCACTTTATTGATCTGGTTTAGTTGTTACGCCCACATTCAAGATATTCGGTAAACAATGTCGACTGAGTATGTATTGTGACTATGCTTTAAATGGTAATAATTTAAAATCTTTGATACGTTGAATATGGGCAATCATGTAAAAGCGATCGGTAAAAATTGAAAATCAGTGTAAGATGGAAAAAGCTGCAAGCAGTTATTGTATCACTGCCGACTATGTCCCTATTAAGCAGGTAAATAAATATTTTCCATTAAGAAGCAAACTACACTAAAAAAAAAATGTTTTCTAGCATTGCGGACCCAAAAATCTATTCACCACTTTCTAATTTTGGAAGAACTCTCGTATTTAAAATTGATTATTTAAATTTTTTTTTTTTTTATATATATATTTCAAATCAAACGAATTATATCATGCGATGAAAAGTGAGTTTATTTCGACAACGAACAAACAAAAACAATGTATTAGATCAAGCCAACCAGCTGTACCGTCCTCCGAAGAAAAAGATTTGAGAAAAAAGTGATGCTGTCTGTGTAGCGGAACTACGAGGGCGTCATTCATGTTGAGCTATTTGCTGCCGGTGATTCGATGACATCCGAACTCTACTCTACTCAGCTAGAACGCATACACTCCGTTTTGACTGCCAAATATCCCTTTTGAGTTAATTGAAAAAATGTATTCCTTCAACAAGATATGTCACGTGAAAACGTTCTCAATAATAATCGAAGATTTGAATTTTGAGCTCTTCTCTCACGCAGTTTATCGCCCAGATTTGGCACCCACTGATTACAATCTCTTCCGCTCCATGGCCTAATTTGTACTAGTAAAATATTTACAAATACGAAATGTTGAAAACGGGATGTTTGGAGTTTTTTGACTCTAAAGATAAGCCGCAGATTTCGGAAGGACATAAAATTGTTGGCTCACAGATGGGTTCAAGTCGTAGAAAATGATGGCCTGTATTTGGAGGAGTAAACTTTAGTAGGTGAGTAAAAACAAATCGCTTTGAATTGTAAGGTGAAAACGCAAAGACTCCTGTTACACCCTTATATTACCAAAAGCGCTTATTCAAATAAATAAATATGGAAATTCATCAAATCAGGTTAACTTTTTTTTTTGACGGCCCTAATTTTCTGCTTTTTTTCAGTGCTAATGAGCACGGCCAGACTTGTTGCAAGTCGCAAGTAATAGACAAACAAAATTAGAATTTCAATTTATAAGGCTACAATGACATATTGCAAAATGATGATGATTACTAATTTCTAAACTAAATTACGGACGGTCATTATGTCCATCCTAAATATGGGACCTACTTAAAATGTGTCCAAAGCAGGAACTTGGGGAATATAGGTTTTAACATTCTCCATTATATAGAGGAAGTATTTAGTCGATAGGTAACAATAGTTGAACCATTCTAGTTGGCAACAACCAGTGAACTGTGTTCCTGCTGCTCATTAGTAGAGAGACCAAGTTTCAATCTTATTTCTGTATATAAGCGTGTGTGTACGTTTGCAATTGTATTTATGTTATGTGGCCAACACTATTGTGGACTGTGGTCACCATAAAATCATAATCATTGATAAACCTTATGCCAACAATATGAACTCTAATCTCTTGAGTTTGGATGGGTGTGTGTGTGCGTGCGAGCGCATTTGAACGAGTGTTTTGTGTGTATAGTATTTGTGAGTGGAAAATGATAGAGTTAGATGTGGGGATATATATATATAGTAGACTAGTGTTTGCGGTTGTCACGGACAGACTGCCACGGTCTGCACAGCAATTAAAGACATGGGCGTTCACATACTGTTTACACTCCACTAGACCTTTAGTTTTGTAGCTGTTGTCACCAATCAACTATACTATTAAATACTCTATGTGAGTTTGAGGTGTGTAATGGTGTATGTGTAAATATATAAAGTGTGTGTTTGTGTGTAAGAAGTTCTACCATCATTCTTTACAACTGTTATATGTGTTTACCAGGTTAGGTCTCTTATTAAACCTTCAAGTATCTCATTCTCTTGTCGAACCAAACACAACAAACCATTCATGTCAATTATTCGTCTTCTTCGATCCATTTAGTAAACTCGGGTAGATCTTAATGAAAATTTTATTAACTTCACTTTAGACATTTCCTTTATTCTGACACATATTAACATCGCCCTGGTATTGAGTTCCTAAATACATACTCAACACTTCACTCTTTACGTTTTAGAAATTGACTGAAAGTCTATCCTTTTCAATAGAATGTTTAAATCCTTAATCCTAATCACTTCAACTATGCGGTGCCGATTATTTGATAATATCCTTTAAGGTCTTATTTTGTTTCGCCCAGCAAGATTTCCCTATTGCCCTACTATTGCTCTTCTACCCGCAGTTTCGCCTGAGTAATTTTTCTTATGAAACGATTATGTATTTAGGGACACCATTGGTTAGGGCCATTGCAGCTTGTTTTATCAAAGTATTTTTGTCCACAAATTTCACTTCGAGGTTTGATTTAACCATTGATTCAGGTATTTTTCCAATGAAATATTAATGAATGAATGTTTATTTGCTTTCAAGAATACAATTCTTATAGCAAAGCGTTGGCCTTACACTACATGAAATTTACAAAATTTATTCTATTAGACTTATTATAAATTAGTGGTTTGTTATTACTGTATATCATATGCGTTAAAGTCGAAGAAAAAAAAAACCTATACAATTAACTAAGAGAATAGTTACTCAAATCTCAATCACTAAGAGAATAGTTATTCAAAAATTAGTTATTTATAGTAATAATTGATAAAATTAGAATAGAGAAAAGAAAAACTAGATAATTATAAACTTATTGCAATAATTTTCTTAAATGAAGACTTCTTGTAATAAAATAATAAAGGTGATTAAGGTTTTGAACTTTATCCTCAATATTAAGAAGCTGTTAAATTTTATATCTCTTAGTTTTTACATCTTTGGTGTATTTTTCAATATATTTATATCTTAAAGAATCAAATACTCTACAGTGCAGCAAAACATGAACAATACTATCTACACCCGTGTCACAAAGTGGACAATCAACCTCAGTGAAATATATTTAATGCATTGATAAGAAAACTTTCTTACAATTACGGCGATCAAATTCAGTCCATATCATCATTATATTTGGCTTTCCAGTATAGAATATGAAATATTTCTCATTATAAGCATGACGAAAGAAATCAAACATTCATAAAAAATAAAATAAATACAAAGCAGAAATCCCATGTGTTGTAGCAGCGAGATGCTCAGTAAGCTTGTAGCGAGTGAAATAGTTTATACTCTACTACTATTAGTATTAAGAGTCTGTGGCTATTATAAGGTGATCACATGATTTATACCCAGCAATTTGTCCAATAGCTTCCTTCCACTTGTAGAAGGCCCTTTCTCACCGCCGTATTATACTCTTAAGATATTAAAATACTTTTACATGGGTTTTATCAATATAGATATTAATCATTTATGGATAAAAATATAATTATTAATTTTTAGATTATGCGTGGGGGGGTGTATAAAAAACTCTGTCGATAGTTATATTGAACAAATATTCAGGGAGTGGCTGAATTTTCGTTAAAGGAAATAAAATAGAATATAACAGATTTACTTCCTGTTCACATAAATTCTATTTATATATATATAATATTTATTACTTAATAAAGTAAAAAAAAAATCATTTTACAATATACTTTTAAAAACAGGTCATTAAAAAAAAAGAAAAAGTTTTTTTAATTTTCTATTTAAATTTTAAGCAATTTATTAACATTTATGTTAATTTTTAAATTAAGTAAAAAATAATAACTGTGGATTAAAGGAGAAAGAGAAATTATATTTTATTAGATTATTTTATCGAGATATTTCTCAAAAAAAAAAAAAAAAAATCTAAGGGCAGCACAGCTGGATTCGAACTCGGGATATATGATTTATTTATTTTTTGGTAACTCTTAAGAGGAGTTAGACTTAGCTTTTTTGGTGGAAGCTTGATACTTGACAGTTTTTAGCCCAATCGCTTGTTCAGTATAGGTGAGCATGACAGAGGGTGTAATGTGAATTGAGATGCGCCTAGAGCAGCGTTTATAAGAGCCTTTATACGGTTACTGTATCATCCATCGCATTTTTGATTGTAACAATTCAGCATATTTATTTGTTGGATATTTATTTAAACATTTTTTACCTATATAATCAAATAAGTAAAAAAATTAATTCAAGATGTTAAAAAGAAATATTAAAAACAAATAATATTATTCTATTGCATAGATATATTACGCTATTTTATATTATGAAATATTGGTCTAAGTATTTAAGACTTCATTTTGTTTTCCTTCAAAAGATTTATTTAAAAATAAAAAGAAAACACTCTTTTGTTAAAGTTCTCTATTTAATCTAACTGTGTAGAAGATTTTATGCTTCTTTAAAAAATTTTCATTTAATTTTAACATATAAGGAGTTTCTTATATACAAACCGTTAAAGTAAGTAACAGTATTTTTCGTTTCTCTTCAACAAATAAAAAAAAAAAAAAAATCCATCATCTTTAAATAACAAAGAGAGAAAACTGATTATTGGATAAGTAATAGATACAAAAAAGTAATATTACTTTAGACTGAGTCATATATAATAATAAACATTTTTTTTATGAATACAATTGAAACCCACATTAATAATTTTAATAATATGTAGATTATTGACTCATCAATATAACAAATACATTTTTTTACATTGTATTTCTTTTTACAAATTAATAATTTTGTAAGTTAGATGTTTCATGATATTTTATTCTGGTAAATTTAAAAATAATTTTATGAGGTAATAAAAAAATCAAACGTTTAATATATATTTTTTTTTCCAATGTTTTTTTTTTTTAAAAATAGAATATTCGCAGTTTACCACAAAACAGTGATAAAATTCTAATTTTTTATTACATTCTCAAGATAATATGAAGAGAAATAAAATCTATAACAATACGAAACTGATAGGCTGATTGAATATATATTTTTTTTTTCAAGTTTTTAAATAAATTAATTTCAAAGCATCAAATTGGATTTAGATTTCTATCATATGTATAACTATGGATATACATCCATATAAAAGTTCTGTACCCAGTAGGGGGAAATAGACTAGTCACTTCTTCAGTGTTCTTTTTTAGTTTTTTTACTGTTCAAAATTTAATATCAAATTTTCTTTATTATATAGAAAGAACTGTTAGTATATCTGTCTACAGATAATAACAACTAGTTATTGCTACAAACCGAAGTATTACTGCAGTCGAGCCTAATTTTCGAAATTAAGTTTCCTCCGGAAATCATGTTACACTCTCTTGAATACGAAATAGTTAAAATTCTAAAAATTTTAGCAATTTGAATTGTAAAAATTGAAATATGTGTTTCTAATCAAATAATGTGGGTTTTACTTCTATGAGGATAATAATATTAGCAAGCTGGACCTTAATTTAGGGACCATAGTTAGCTTTACTCACTGACAGTAAGGAACATGCTGCCTAATAAACATAAATTAACTATTTTGGACACTGTATATTTTCTTCCTTGCTTACATAATGTTAATATCAGGTGTAGTGAGCATATGCGTACATGGTTACAGACTCCTTAATAGACGGTTCGCCACACATAATTTCCAAACAGAACTTTAAAAACAATTTCTATTGTTTTGATCGATTGTAGAATCAAGTTCATGAAATAAGTAGGTACTTTATTTTGTTAATTGCTCTATAATATTTAATTATAAGTAAGATTTTAGTTAAATTAAACACAAATGCCCATGTTAAAAAATATACATCTTTTACTTACTCCATAAATTTACAAGAATATGCCTTAAGGCATAAATGTACATCCGGTAGGAATAACATAATGCAGCTGATACACTATACTGAGCACCGCATATTATCAAGAGATTATATTGTTTTAATAATATAATTTATGTTTTAAAGTAATGAAACTCGTCTTTTTATTTTTATCTGTAATTATCTGTAAAGTGTATTACTTATTTTAGAATGGTATATTTATAACTTAATCTTCATGTATATAAGACTACTAATGAATATGAATTACTGTAAAATTTCTAACACTGAATTTAAAAGGGAGATAAATTTATCTTCTCGAGAAGTATAGGATTGTTGCTTAGCTACGATTCCTCCTCGCCCTGGTGTGGAGCTATAATTCTGGGCGCTTTCTCAATTCAGTTAATAAAAACAGAATTCACCATTCCAAAATCTCACAAAGTATGAAAAGAAGAAATACTCTGAAAAGTATATAGAAATCTTTGCTAGGATGGAGCATGCCAAGCTTGCTAAATAAACTAAAAATGCATCTACCAGAGAAATACTGGTGGTGTAGTGGTTATGAGGAATTGTAAGAGAGGTCTGTAGTTGAGATGGCTAAATTTTATATTCACTTAAAAAATATTAATAGTAAAATAGTGCTTCCGGCCCCGGTCCACGATACCTAATTTAAGGGTAAAGACAGACAAAGCAGTTTCAACCGAAGCGTTTAACGAATCAGAGCCCGTGTCGATATGTCATGGAATATATAATAACAGTGTAAAACATACCAGCGGTGCCGAGCATTTCGTCTCGTGCTGCGACTTCAAAACAGCGTCTGTAGGTGGTTGATGTGAGGAATCGAGTCGGTTTAACTTACCCGAATGTTAGGATGAGTCAACGTGTTCAGATAGTTCTGTTTAAACTCAGGCCTTTTGTTTAGAAATGGCTGGGAGAAAAATTTGATGGCAGAAAAGTAATAAACGAGGTAGAAAATCGACCGGCACTTTAGGATATGTGGAAAAAGGAATACAGCGATAGAGTTATAAGAAGAAAATGTTATTAGCTTTTCTTGGCAAATTCTGAGTAACTCATGAAAAGTACTTCGCGACATCCTAGTGAAGTTGAACATTTTTTCATCTTCTCTTTGTACTTCAGCAAACAACGTATGAAAATGCTCTTTTTGTTGCCTTTCTCTGATAATTGGATGTATCCACATAGCGTTTTAGTTGTTTTTTTTTTTATAAATTTTTCAATGCATATGCAATATTTACAAATACACCACGTCGTCCACACTGCAAACCGCATCGATCACTGCACGAATCGCTTAATAAAACAACTTACTGTGGTTTATTAGAACGCTATCGACTTTGGTTGAAAGCGCTATGTTTGTCTTTACTGTAATAGTTGGACGTTTAAAACCGCCTGAAAAAATAGGCATTACATTGCTTTAATGTTATAGATAAATATACTATTTAACGCGAGAATAAAGTTCTTTTACAGCACTAGTTCAGTTGCCAAACTCGCTTGCGTTCATTTGAGTAATTCTAAATTCGATTAGCATATTATCCCTTCGCAAAAAAATAATTATTTTGTAAAAAAATAAATAAATAAATAAAAAGTCACCTATAACTTAAAAAAGTATATTCTGCATTTTTATTTGTTCTCTTAATCTGTAAGAGGAGAAATAGATTAAGATTAAATAAATTAAGATAAATTTCAAGGAATGGGCCACTGCGTTCTGTTATGGGCGTTTTTCTCATCCCATAGCTATGATCGTTCTTCAGGTCGGAGTATATGTTTTTTACTCCTCATTGATTACAGATCTTGCTCGAACTGGCCTCCACCATTAGAGATGTATTTCATTGGCCAGTTCGAGCAAGATCTGTAATTAATGAGAAGTAAAATTTATAATAAAATAGGTACTTTTCTTCTTATTCAATCAAAAAACCGTTATAATATCATTTTGAAATTTCATATAGGAATGATATTATTCATAACTTGTAAAATATCGCTCAAAGAAAAAACCGTTCAAGTAAATTTTTCTTACAAAAAATAGAGGAATCTGTTTCTTAAATAAAAACCTCACCTCCCTATTTGAAAAAATGAAGTTGGTGCCTATATCTCGCTTCTCGAAGCACCGAAACAAATTTGCAAATTAAATTTGGATTTCTAACAAAAAACTACGGGGACACGTATTTTTTAGTTTTTTTCTAGCTATCTTAGTTTCCGAGAAAAAGTCGTTATCCATATACCTTGGGACACCCTGTATATCTTAAATTATATTATAAATTTTTATTTGCATATACTTTTGGACTAGCAACGCGGAGGTCCCGAGTTCGAGTTCACCAAAGCTGCTCTTAGATTTTTTTCTTCCTAGGAACTTCTACAGCTCACTGTCCCGTGACGGACAGTGTTATCTATAACGAGAGAACACTGTCCGGAGGCCGGCAATGCACTGAGGAGGCCTCAGGCGCCAATGATAATAAATGTTGGCTCGCCTTAAATTAGAAAAAAGAAGAAAAAAAGTTAGGCCTTTAAATGTATTGTGACTTCTATTGCAATGCTAAAAATACTGCTCATAATATAGCGCACCTTGCGAGTATACACCATGTAATGTGAGAAAATTATACAATCTCTAGATTCTCATTACATATGCCTGGCGGCAAAACCGTTTTTCTAAACGGCACACACATAAACACATATTACGTATATAGTTGGATATGGAAGTGGCGGGGTATTGCTACTTCTATGCTTGTAGTACCACGGCTGCTTAATTAAAGAACATTAATCTGTTATAATATCATTAATTATTAGATATTAACTTGATTTATGTACATTGTAATTAGGACGCCAACATTGGCTATAAGGTAGAAGAAGTTGATTCATATGATTTATATAGACAGTTAGGGCTAATAAATTTTTAATTGCCCATTGTAAAAACTCCGCAAGGCCTTATTACATTCTTTTTTATTCTTTAAAATTACCAATTTTGTTAGAATTCTCTATAATATGTAGAAGAAATCAAGGAAGATTCTAATATTTCCCAGCAATAAAATGTTAAACCAGAAAAGAATCTTGTCGGCAATATCACTGAAGTATCATTGTTTTAATATCAGCGTTTTAACATAGTCTAATAACACATTCCTTCATCCTTGTTTATTTATTTGCAGAATATAAAAGTATGATTGAATCTTCGGGAATTCACCTCTTGGAATTTATTTATTACCCGCTAGATTTATCAAATTTTGAAACACAGATATAACACTTAATATTTTTAAAATAATTATTACATTGACCCAATTAATTGATTTCAACCCAACTCTCATTCTTTTGAATACGAGTATAAAGTGTTTAGTGACTTATCATCACCCTTGAAGGAAAATGACACTGGTAACGCAACTTCTTTCTGTGATTGCTCCTAGCATGAATACACAAGATGGTTGAAACGTGAAGCTATTTTAATAAAACCAGAGGCAAACTCCAACTCATTCATTTTTCTTTTCAGAAATTCTTTCTTTCTTGATGCGTAACAATATTATAGACAAATATGAGAGCCAAAGAACTTCTACATCGGCGGACAAAAACTTCTACATCGGCGGTGCCATTTTTTCACTAAAGACCAATTTCATTTACGAACGTTAAAAAGCAAATTGTATAATTTTTACTTAACCATACTTAACAATGCATTAAATCAGCCGTATAGACGAAAACGGCTGCTTAACTCATACCTCAACACGGTATTAAAAAAAAACGTAGATCTCCGCCTTGCAAAACAGAAAGTTAACATTAAGAAAATAAACAAAGGACTTCTATTTGTCTATTTGCAAAATTTCCCTCAGAAGACTGGAATGAAAGCAAAGTTTGATAATACTATCTCGTTTTCTAAGAGCTACATAAATGCCAAATTGATATCTTTTTTACTAATTTTTACAAATACCTAAATCCTTAAGCACGTAATGTATTAGTTTATGCTTCAGTTGATATTTGTACTTCTGTGCTGTGCGATGGGGTTCATTGTTAGGTTGTATACCTACTTAACACTGTACTTTCAATATAAATGCTTGATTGTTCCTTTAAACTTTAGAATTTGTCTTTTAAAGTTACACAACAAATATTAATTATGAATGTAGCTGAATAATGAAGCAATCGTGGTTTAAATAATAAAGCTACAATTGTTGAAACTTTATAGTCATTCGGCAACTAAGAATTTGCACGGCTTTCCATTAGTGTTCATCCTTCAGTCCAACACTTCTGCGGCCACTTCTTCCTACGAACCTTTTTGGACAGTTCACTACCCAATTATTCTGGAGAAATGTTCTCTCAAATAATTGTGTCCCTTGCTCAGCGGGAACAGGGCCATATTTATACCACATTAGACTTGGTGTCAAAGAAATTAAGTTTGGATCGATATTCCTAAAGCTGTTTATTTGCCGCTACATGCAGGCAACGGCCATATGCTAAGATAGACTAATCTCTTAAAGTGGTATTCGAGGATCCTCCTTAGAACGGACTCTGAATGCTTATTACCATTAATAGCTCTACAGCTTGGGATCCATTGCAATGATAACGTTTCGCCAATCACTAATATCAGTCTCTCAAATTACACATTATGGAAACTCATGATTCGCAAAATATCGCCACTGCGGTCTTTGGCTGCCGATTGTCTCATCTCTCTGGCAACGACTTTCCCATCAAAGTTTTTAACTCGGCTCTCTGACCGGAGAACTTATCGAAAAGAATTCTATCAACTGATCGACTGAGCCATATTAAAATAATGAAAACTTAAATCGAGTTGCTCTTTTTTCTATGATTCTCAATAGTTCAGACGGCAACTCACACTTCACGAAAATCTTTCAAACTATTCATTCAATTTTTTAATAATCCCCTTGCTTTGAATAATAATTTAACGATTCATTTTGGATTTATTTTTCTAATCTTTTGACGTAATATTTAACTTTAAAATTAATGAAATAACTTAATTTAATAATAAATTGTAACTTTTCTAACAATAACTACTTATCTTTTGTTAACCTTTACAAAATTTCCTATATGATTTCTGACATTGCAGACTTCTTGTGTCACTCCTACTCTTCTTTTTTAATTAAAAATAATTTAGAGACATGTTTAAGAAATAATAAATTCTTTCTTTTATTGGATTTACTTCATTTGACAGTTTTACCTACAACCAAATTTATGTCCGATTTAAATAATCGATTTCTCCATATCAAAGACCCCCAGAAACCTTATTTTTTGAATTTCCATATTATTCATCCTTGTTTAAATTCCTTCCTTCCAGAATAAAGGAAATTCATTCTTCAATTTTTTGCTAGGTCCTAGTTATCAGAAATTTTTTAACCTGAATCAAGCTATCCAAACTGGTTGGTGCCAATTAGGTGATTAGTTTGTCTCTGTAGGTCATCAATGAAAGGCGTATTTGTTCTTCATTATTTATAATTATCTTGCACTTTTTCTCTGATTGCGTGTCTCTGGAATTTTTCATAACTTTCTTAGCCTATTTTAGCTAAGGATATCTAGAATCTTTTGTTATTTTGACATTAATTTGCCTACATAGTAATAACTGACTATTAATATATTTCTATTACTTCTCTTTCTTTCTTGTTCATAAAATATATGAATTCTAATACAAAATAATTCCCAATGCAATTTTTCTCTTAATGGCGATTTCTTTTTGGGCGATTTTAAAAATAATAAATATAATCATTAAACTGGATATCAAACATAAACAATTTTGTAAACCACTTCACACTTTTCTAGACAATTGATGTATTAGAACAAGTGTAAATTCCAAGTAGTTGTTGCAGGAAGGTGTGAGTGTATATAGAGAGAGGTTGAAATACTTGAATGGGTAACGTACCGAGAACTTAACAACCTACAAGGGGAGTGAAGGAGATAGGTCTTCCAGTGTTCCTAATCGATTTGCGCTCGTGTGTAAGAGCTTTCACACGGCTTTTATATGTGACAACACCATTGTAAACATACAAGAACTTTAGTTGTCCCTGATCTTTTAACTTTCTATAGGATCATGCGCTTCTTGCCCGTTAATAAATTATAGTTTTTTTTTTTTTAGTTTCCTTATGTTCTAGGGTCCTTTAAGAGAAAGTATTGTGTTCGAGTCAGATTTTCGAAAATGACATATCACCGGAAATACATGTCTCCGGAAGACACTGAGTACGAAAATACCTTTGTTTTAGCAAATGATCTGTGTATATTTTTGTGCATGTGTGTGTGTGTGTGTGTGTGTATGAACAAAATAAAAACAGCAAAACTTCACGGATGTTGTTTATAGATACCTCCACCGTATCTACCAATAAGGTTTTTCGGCAAAATCCTTCAACCGGGTAGTTCTTGAATGATTATTGCAGTTTATCACAATTTTCTCGGAATTAGCTTTAACGATTTCCTTTAAACTTTTTATACTATGTACAATTTTTTTTTTTTTTTTTTTTTTTTTTTACGCCATTTGCAAGGCTTTTTTAGCCATCATGTATATTGCGGTGTTCTTCTCAGTGTGATTCCTATAAACTTTTTCGCGGTAAACAGTATCCGGAGACTGGCAGATGTTTAGATGTCCAGCATCCATCGGCTCCTCCGGGCAGAGAGGGCATAAGGGGAAGTCAACAACTCCCCTATATCCTATTCAGGTGAGCCGGAGATAGTCGTGCCCAGTCAGAAGGAGGAAATTGGTTGTGGCTACTTATTTGGCAGGCTGTCTAATCAGTCTTTTCCATCGTTTACCGCCTTTCTGCTTAGGCGATGTGTGTAGAGCTTCGTTGCATTTCCTTTATTTCACGGCAAGCACCTTCGTAGCTGATAGCTTCTGTAGGAGAGGTAAGAAACTATTATATTTATTAGTAGGGAAAATGATTTCTGAGGAGTTCTTGGGGAGCAATAAAGTTAAGCTTTCCTCTAAATACTACTGCTTTACTGCAATCTATATGATTTTACCGCCCATATAATATTGAGATAAAATGTACTAGAAGCATTACTAGGATTCCAGACTTGAAGGAAAACGATTAACCAAGAAGTGCGAGTTTACTAAATTAGTTTTAGAGATTATTTTTTTTTAACTTTCTTACAAAATCGACATTAACGATTTTCTTTAAACCTTGAAATGCAATACTGCATTAGTATGAATTTATCAGTTTTCATATTAGTTATCAGGGAAAAGGGGTCACTTGAGAGCAGTGAGGTCAGGCTTCCTACAAAAAGTGGTTTTTCCCTTTAACACTTTAACAATTCAACCATGAATAATATAAAGAAGAATAGTTATATCTTTTGTAAATATTCAATGTTTGAAAGAAACTCTGTGAATTGGCGGTTGTGAAATATTGTAAAATAAAGACGTGGAGAGATATTAGCTAATAATGATAGACTGTATATCTTGTTTAACTGAAGTTGTAATCAACATTTCTTTAAAATTTGGTAGCAATGCTAACAATGTAACATTGTTCTATATGTGGCAGAAACTAATGTTACACTGAAGTGACGGATATTTTAGTGGAAAGCTTCACCTCGCCAAAAAAAATCAAACTTTCTGGAAAAATGCTTCAAATATTATTAGATTAGACATTTATGGGTGCAGATAGTATACGAAGTTTATTAGAACATCGTTGAAACCTTCGAGAAAAACTGAAAAAAACCTATTCAGTAAAGTCTCTTTTAATACAAAATTCCTCTTTGGGTTTGATGCGATAGCGTTTCGTAAACGGGAATATCAAGTTTAGTGTTCGTTTTGGGGATATTTCAAGCCGTGCAAGTCATTCGCTAAAACAAATCAGTGGACCTCAAATCTGTTTAATTAGGGTATCTTTTACAGAGTAAGAGAAAGTAAAAAAAAAAAATCTGGTGTGAAACACTCACACAACTTTCTCTTACTCCAGCTCTCAAAATTATATTGACAAATTTTATAGTTTGTGTACCAAATTTAATGAAATTCGTCGAAAACTGAAAAAAAAAAAAAACTGCCGTTAAAAGCGCACTTCCGGTTTTTATAATTTTCTTTGAAACTTGGAATTTTGGCCCATCTATTTATTTCTAATTAATTCTGTTTGGATGATAGAATTGTATAATCAATTATGATAGCATTTTAGAGAAAAACATAACCCTAAGCCTTCCTCCAAAAAGTACCCTTAAATGAATTTTCCCAGAGAAATGTTTTTTAAATAAAAGTTGTAGATCTTTGTATGTTTAGTTTTATATATGAAGTTTCAAGAAATTGTCGGAGTCATTTTGAGAAAATTGCGAACGCACTTTCGGTTATCCGATTTTTTTTGAAAGTCGGAATTTCTACAAGATATTCAATTCTAATTAACATTATTTAGATGATAGAATTGTTTAATAAACTGAAATAGCACTTTAGATGAAAACCTAACCCCACCCCCTCCCACCTAACTGCCCTTAAATGAATTTCCCCAGAGAAACATTTTAAATAAAAGTTGTTGCTCATTGCATGTGTAGTTGGTATAACAAGTTTGAAGAAAATCATCGGAGCCATTTTTGAGAAAAAACGTGAGAATAAACGTGAAAAAATCCAACAAGTAAAATGGTACTTCCGTTGAGGGGACCTCAAAACGGATACTTCCGGTGAAAACTCGAAATCGAAAATTTGACACGATTACAAAATACTTCCTCTTACTAGGAGTAAGAGAAAGTAAAAAAAAAAAGACAGATTAAATCTAAAATTATGAAAAAGTTTCGTGTGATAGAAAAAAATTTAAACAAAAGTATATTTAGTAACTATATATGTAAATATAAAACTTAATTCTAAGAACTTAGAAAGGAAAAATTTAAAATTTATTGCACAATATTACTGTATAACGTTAAAACTATGTATATAGTGTTTGCAATTATAGTAATCGGTACTTAATCATAAATAACATTGTAATAATTCTGATGTATTTATTACCTAAGTGACAAGACAATAAAATAAGAGAATTTATGTAAAAACTAGACAAAGGTGTGAATACTATTATTTCCAATAATCATTTTTAAATTACTATTTCAATATTTTTATTTATAAGTTATGCATTTATATTGATGGTTAAATGTTATATTGAACACCAAGAGATTTAATATTTTTTTTATATTATTATTCTTATATAGTTTCACCTGAATCTGAACTTATATATTATTTAGGGTTAATTTACTTCGTCTTACTTATTTCTAAGAGGAGAAAGCATTGTGATCGTGTTAAACTTTCGAAATTTAATTTTTAACTGATATTTATGTTTTGAGGTCCACAGAGAACAAAATAAATAAATAAATAAATTTGTGTGAATGATTCACACGACTTTCTCTTGCAGCAATTATTATTATCGATACTTTCGATTATAATCGATAAACTCTCTTTAAACTGACAATTTTTATATCAAATATTAGTGGACCTTAGACTTACTATAAATATTGAGATGCGGTTTTTTTTGTTGGTCTTTACATTAACTTTTTAACGCACACTATTGTGTGTCCAATTGCCCCCTTCTTCATGATCTTAATACTCTCTCTTTTTTTTTTTTTTAGTAATTCAAATCCATTTCCGATTCCAAAATTTCCATAAAAGCCTAGAGCTACACCGAAACCCCCTTGGCCAATCATTCTCCACACCTTTCCATCTTGACAATCCTCCACGTTGTTTAAGACGTCATTGGCCTCGTGATCATCTTGTTTATCAACCCACTACTTTATCCCAAGAAGTTCCAGCGTTGGCTGGTTTCTCTCAACATGTCGTCACAATTGTGACGCTAAGCTTAGCTTAGTGCATACACATTTGCCAATATCTATAGTTGTATAATGGTGTAGTTTGAAGTTTCTGTCTATTACTGTATTTTTTTTTTATAGAATCGTTGTAAATGAACTGAAGAGAAAGAAGTGACTGAACCATTTGTTTATGTTTTTAAGTGATTAATTCCCTAACTCCTGAAAATACAATAATAATTCCAGTTCTTCACTTTCACTGTTTCTGGTAATTTCTCTCTCTCCTACACATTTTTGTTTAGTTTTTTCTTATCAGTTCTTTTTTTTTTTTCGGATTTTTGTTCTTAACATGCTTCTTCATGGTAATTATTCGGAAGAAATTGCAGTACGTATGGTGACATTACATGAACGAGTGGCTAAATCAAGCAACAATTGCTCAGAAACTACGAATGAGCCAATCCGCTGTCTAAAGAATTTTAGCACGCCGTAGAGAGACTGGTAGCTACTCCTGACGGCAAGTTACGAGCCGCCCTATATGTACAACCCGCACGGATGAGAGATTTATTTAGCTGAATGTCTTACGGAATAGGTTTGTAAGATCAATTATGATATTTGATCGCTTCCGTCCATGATGTCCAGCTTTCAAGTAGGACAGTTAGAAGAAGGTTGAGTGAAGCCAACTTGGCTTCCAGGAGACCCGCTACTGGCCCTTTTCTTTCCAGAGCCATAGATTTGGCAGACTTCATACACCCGTGAATATGTCAATTGGACAGTAGAAGATTGGAGACGTATTTTCTTTCACAGACAAATCGAGATTCATTATATTCTCTCCAGTTGGAAGAGTAAGAGTGTGGAGGCGACTAGGGAAGAGATACGCAGAGGTTAATACCTCTCCAAACGTGAGTTTTGGTGGAGGTGGGATTATGGTATGGGGAGGCATAAGTTCTGATGGCGTACAGACCTACACATTCTTGAGACTGGTACAATCAAATGCCTAGAGGTATCTTCAGGAGGTTATTCAACAATATGTTGTGCCATTAGCCAAAAGAGTTTGTGATAATTTTTTATTTATGCAAGACATACCAAATGTCACACTGCTCGAGTTGTCCTGCAGTACCTACAAGATGTTGCAATTAATCGTTTAGTTTCCCCACCGAGAAGTCCAGTCCTAAATCCTTTAGAGCACCTTTGGGACACTATTGGAAGACGTCTTAGGCTTCGTTCGGATTGCCCTAATTCTCTCATGGAGATATGTATAGCTATTGTTGAAGAATGGAATGGAATGGGATTTCGCAAGAGATTATTCAAAATCTCATTGCTTCAATGCCGAGGAGGCTTGGTGGGGTTATCGGAGCAAAAGGAAGTGTCACCGGAACCGATTAAACAAGAACAAGAACTGTTTTAGGTTTTGAATTTTAGATTATTTTTTTTCCTTGTTAAGCTTTTTTTTTTGTGAGTAAATAAACATCTTTTTACATAATTTCTTGGCTATCTTTCGTTTGTTCCCTTTGACTAGTGTTCATTCACAACGAATCCACACAAAAAATACAGTAATAGATTGTTACTTCAAATTACAACATTTTGAAATTTTATTCAAAAGTTTTGTCCAGCAGTTTATATATACATATATATAACTAACGTCGCCATTTCATTTATTGTGTAACAATATTTCAAAAAAATAAACCATACCGAATTAATAAAATTAATCAACACTGATGAAAATAATGATTTGAAATATGTATTTCATTTTCTTTTGTTTTCTTTTCTACTTTTATCTACCTTCATATTTATCTATATTATTGACATTATCTGATTAGCAACATGTATTCGTTATATTAATGTATTAAAGTTCTTATTCAATCAATTATTGATTAGATATTATTACGAACATGTGTACAAATGGTGTTGGAGCCTAAACTGGTTATTAATTATTGTTCTAAATGTAATGGGGCACGTTTCATAAGTTCCTTTCACCTTGTGTTTAAAAAAGAAAAGAAAAGAGAAGTTGAAATCGCTGAAAACTCCATTAATCACATTGTTTGTAATGTAATATTTCGACTTTCTTAATTTCTGCAGATGTTCTATAGGACATGAATTTATAATTTTTAATTCCAGGCATAAAGCATTCATCTATCTTTTTTTTACGTTCATTAATATTTTTATTAAGCCAAAATGAACAAATTCTAGGCCAACGGTTCTCAATCTTTTGTAATTAGCGTCCCCGTTTTTTATCTTGAATAATTTTGCGCCCCCTGTATGATATAATATAGATAATAAGATAGATAAAAGTAATGCAATACATGGGAATTTAAACTCAATTTGGACTGAACTGTCATGTAATTATTCTCTAATTAGAGCAAAAGGGCTTCATATACTCTTACTTTTCCCCATTTTTTACCTTTATGGAATTGTTTTTTCTGCTGTAGCTGCTTTAAAATCTAAATATAGGAACAAAACTTCAAATAGAAATGGAGCTTATAGTAACTATATTGAATATAAAACCAAACCTGGACAGGATATGTACTTTAAAACAGGCACACATTAGTCATTAGATCTATGTCCTAGAAATGTTTTATTTTAATGCTTTCGTTTTTATTAAATTTTAAAGTAATAAAAAAATATTTCTGATGCTTTCCTTGTCTTGTTCATTTATTTCTGCCACCCCTAGGGGGCGCGCCCCACAGTTTGAGAACCGATGTTCTGGGCGGCGTTTCAGAAAGATTTTAAGCATGTGTTTTCTCGAGAGATTGTCTTACGTAAAGTAGAAATATAAATTCAGATATTTTTTTTAAACGTACTTTTCAGGAATTTTGGTTGATACTCGCATCAAATTTCAGATTGTGCAGGTTTTTTGCAGAAAAAAAAAAAGAGATAGCCTTATACTAGCTGACGGTAACTTTGTATTTTAAATATTGAAAAAAAAGCTAGATAAATTTCAAACAGACTCTAGCCGAAGACTGGCCTTACTGAATAGATCTCCTTTTCTCCTAAACAATCTAACCTTAACTTACTCCACAGGGTAAACTCAGTGGTAGCGCGCTGTACTAGCAATATGGAAGTCTCGGGTTCAAGGCCAGCAGTGCTGCCTTTAAATTTTCTCTTCCTCGGATTCTCTACAGCTCACTGCCCGGTAATGGGCCGTCCACTTAGAAGGCTCGTGGGACACAATAGAACTTTCAGGTCGCAATGGATTATCCCCCGTAACAATAATCTAAACTAATCTAACTAACAATAATCTCAACTAACCTCCCTTCTTTTCCTGCAGGTTAAAATAACCATTTGTGCGATTTCCAATCACACAATCCATCGCTTTGATCTAAACACAATACTCGCTTCAGTCTAGCCCAACTACATTATACAAAATTCCATTAAAAATTATCTTCCTCTCATTCACGTCCTCTTATCATAATATATCGACCTGAACAGTGAAACTAAGCGACGATAATCGCGCAAGGACCTCAATTCATAACGCCAGGCCCCTGGGGTGACTATTTTGTAAGTCCTAGATGGCCGGCTGCGATTATTCACGCCCCTATGTGTGTAAATATACGTTTTGACCATTCATCTCCTACGCTTAATGTTGAAAAAAAGCATATAGTTGAAAACAATAAATAAATAAAAACTTTTTTATGTGCTGTATAAATTACAAGATTAAAAAAATATGATATGTAAAAATATGTTGTTTGCTATTTTATCACATCATTTAGAATTGACAGGGATTAGTTTATACTCAGGACTTGATGACAAAGGTGTTGCTACCGTTGTCACTTTACAGACTTGCTAACTGTTCTCTTCACACGCTTCATCTTCTCAAACAACTTTTACAAGGTTATAAAATAAAGTCCTCCGTCCTTCCTTTACCAAGTCTATCAACTTCTACAACTTCCTTATACTTTCCCCTATTCTCTTCCTAACCGATTCTTCCACTTTTAATTTCCGTCACAATTGTAGGGAGCGTTTGTACATACTTCCTCAGTCTTCCGCCTGTTGCAATCTCCTTTTATTTGTCATATCCACCAAACTTTCACCTTAATATTTTTCCTATACATGATAGCATCCGTAATCTTTCTAATTATAAGTCTCAGAAATATATTAAAAATTCCGATTTATTTTTGCACTGTTTTTCTCCACTGTTTCAGAAGACAGTTCTTCTGTAAAATTAATAATTATAAAGTGAATGATTTTTTTCAAATTCTAAACTAAATACGAGTATAATAATTAGCTCTAGTATTTGTTGGCCGTAGGTGAACTATGTTATGAAGAAATTTGGTGAGGATCGGTCAAGAAAGAAACATCCAATTATGCCAACGTTTCGACAGAGTTTCCTCCCTTTATCAAAGCTTTAATCTAAAAAACAATACAATGAGGAAACCTAATGCATTAATAACATTGTAAACTGCAGAGTAATAATAACAAAAACCAAAAAAAATTTTTTTTTCTGTAGATGATTTGAGTAAAGTAACTAGTAGATAACTTTTAATTTTCTTTTTATGTTTCTGTGATGTCACAAATATGTATGTTTTAAAAATTCTTTCTCCACATCGTCATGACTAAGTTCAAAACTATTTTTTTTTTTTTTGATTATGTTATTATTATTCTGCATTTTACAGTATTATTAATGGATTGTAGTTCCTCATTAGATTGTTTTTTTTTTTAGATTAAAGCCTTGATTAAGACCAAAAACACTGTCAAAAACGTTGGCATAATTGAATGTTTCTTTCTTGACCGATCCTCACCAAATTTCTTCATAACATAATTAGCTATGTAATAAAATAATATACCTTTTTCTGCAAGTGGCTAATAATATAACAGTTATTAAATCAAAAATAGTGAGAGACGATTATAGTTTTTTAATCACAAGTGACAGAAAATAAAACAAGCCATTACTTTTTCTCACAAGTGATATAAAGTAATATTATTCAACACCAGCTATCCTGACATCTAGCGGTAAGACTTGAAAACAAGAAAGTATTGTGAAAACAAATATAATAATAGTAACGGATTTGAATAGCAAATGGCCTGAATAGCCGAGAAGAGGTATTAAATCAGTGAAGAAAGATTTTGGATATCTTGTTATCATTGAAGTCTTTGTTTGGACAGTTTTTTTTTATGTATTAATGATTAGAAGAACACCGTCTTTCAGGGTAAGAATATCAATTAATATTAGGCATGTCTACCATAAAGCTATTACTTATTATTAAAGATTTCAACAGTTTCCACAGCAGCAGGCAATGAAATACGACAAAAATTACCTAGAGTGTCTTATTTGTTTCCATTATGCAAAATTAATAAAAAGACAACAAAAAAATAGAGTGTTAGTAAAATTAGACACGTATCACGCTACTAACAATTTTTATTAAAGTATTCAAAGACATTTTCTAACAAGGAACATTGCAAATATGTGAAATATACATTTACTTTTTAATAAACTAAAAATATAATAGAAATTTATAATTTCTACATTATTGTAATTATTTTTTTTTTTTTTATTTTTTTTATATCACATTATTAACAATTAATGATGATATAGCAGCGTATATACATATATTTATATATAAAACATGTCGGTCAACATCAAAGTCTTTTTTTTATTTAATATATAAATAGAACCGCTGCTCATATTTATATACAATGGGATATTAATTAATTTTTATTACTATTAATAATATATATATATATTGCTATTATATATTCTATATATATATATAAATAATTTTTTTAACATTATGTATTATTTATATTAATTTACTAAAGCTGTCTATGAAGAATTTTTTTATTGCATTTAAAACAATAAGGAAATGAATGTGCTTGAAATTAATTGCTTATAACCAACTGTAAGTGATAAACTTATTAATAAAATAATTAATTCAAAAATTTATCGATAATGATTTGAATAAAATTATTTAAAAAAAAAAAAAAAAAACGAAAAAGCAAATCAAATTAAAGATATCAATATCAGATTAAATTCTTAAATGTTCCGGTTGATGGATTTTGAATGGAATGATGATGTTGTATCCCCTCTCTCTGATGGTATTTAACTGATTTAACTGATGATAAGTATAGCCAAATTTTAAATAAATTACATTAAACATTTAAGTTTCAATCGTTAAAGAGAAATGTTAATGAATTTAATAAAATAAATTAAGATAAAGAGAATAATTATTTTGAAAATTAGGATGGCAATTAGTGGGCTATATTTTTTTTTTTACTTTTTTTTATATAAAATTATTTGCCAAAATCTTCAACGATTCACTCACTGCTTTCTAGGACAAAATTTCAAAGAAATTCTCTAATAATTACATATTATATAAATAATTACTATAAACAATAAAATAACAAAAATAAAGTAATAATAATACGGATATATGAAAAATTATAAACATTAAATATTATAGAAATATTGCGTGATGATTGCCTCTGGGTCATGGATAAATGATCACTTAGATTGTGGACAATAGAAAATGGGGAGAGAAGAATCTTCTTCAATAAACTGAAGCAATCAAAAGTTACTAATGATACTTTGTAAAATAGGCTCTTGGTGTGTGTCCCCTTTCATTTCAAACATGTACACACTCAGATGAACTTATATTTGATAAATATAGGGAGTCATATAAAATCAATTATAGATCTGAGTAGGTGGTGCTTGATATTGTGAACAAATCTTATCACCAGATGTTGGTGTAATGTAAACTTAAAAAAGAAAAAGGTAAAATTACTTCTAGTAAAAGTTTATGCCGGAAATGTTTGTTTAGAAGTTTATTGCAAACATAGGATGGTATATGCGGCTTTGGTGTGTGGCGTCGCATTGAAACACGATACGCTAGACAACTACTGGAAGTATCTCGCGGTAAATGGTAGAATGACCATATCGCTTGGCTTGTCTGGCGGTTACTGGTGCGCTTTGGACTACACCGATCGCATCTATGGAGACTTTGTTAGGGATTCCACCTCTCTTTGTGGAGATGAAAAACCAGGCAATGAAAGCCTGTTATAGAATTAAACAGGCAGGTTTTTGGTAGGGTAAGCGATATGGTCATTCTACCATTTACCGCGAGATGCTTTTAACGATTCCCATTACAGGTTTCCCTTCTGATAGGATGTTGAAGTCTTTTGTCTTTGGTCATTCCTATAGGGTTAGGTTGCCTTCTAGGGAAGATTGGTTAACCCTGAATCCGTCTGGAGTGATTCCTGAGAATTATCTCCGATGCTACACGGACGGCTCCAGGATGGATGGTAGGTCTGGGGCTGCCTATTCTATTTTGAGACGGGAGACCATTTGGTGGTGCCTCTGGGTGAGTGGGCCACCGTTTTCCAGGCTGAGGTTTATGCAATTCATTGCTGTATTTTGGATGAGAGGGTGCGTATCAATAATTTAAAAGGTGTTTGTATCTGCTCGGACAGCCAGGCTGCGTTGAAGGCGCTTAGCTCATGTGTCTTCACTTCCAGATTGGTGTTGGAATGATCTAAAAGACTGGAAGATTTTTCTCATTGAAGGATTTGCTTCTGCTCTGGGTTCCAGGTCATATGGGAATCTTTGGAAATGAGAAGTTGGATAGGTTTGCCAAATTAGGCGCCTCTCTCCCTTTCATTGGTCCAGAGCCTGCTGTTGGTGTGTCTTCTGGCACATGTTTGTCAGGTTTCCAGACGTGGGTGACCTTACAGCACTCATCCTTATGGATGAGTGCAGTGGGTTGTCGGCAGTATAAGATGTTCATTGGGGTTCGGACAGAGCTTTGAGTAGCGGGATCCGTTGTCTTTCACAGACCTCTCTCAGGCATCTGGTTGGCTTCCTCATTGGGCATTGTGGTTTAAGGAGACATCTCTATACAATGGGACTCATGCCTGACCCCTTCTGTAGAGTTTGTGAGTCGGAGGAAGAAACACCCATGCATGTGATGACGGAGTGAGGAGATTAGGCTTAGGACCTTCGGCCGGAATAGGATATCGGTAGACGATTTTAAGCTATGTCCTTTTAAGATTTTGGTCCGATTTATTCGGTCTGTGGTGAAACTTAGATGGGTAAAACCTGGGACTGGACTTTTGTTTCAGACCCAGTAGTTGTTATTCTTTAGGGGGAGCTATATGGGCCCAGGGAGGCTTTGGATAGCGTAGGGTTTCGCCCTCCCCTTCCTTGAATAATAATAATAAATGTTTTGAAGTCCCCTGAATACGACAAAAAAAATTTTTAGCGAATGGTCTACACGTGTGTGTCAGTCAAACACGAAACACCGCAGGAAACTCATACTTGGTATTCCGTGTAGATATTACCACCGAAACCTATGACTAGGTTTCGGGCAAAATCGATCAATCGAAATGGCTACTTTACTGAATGATTTTTTTTCCCACTTATTCGTGATTTTCTAGAAAACGTCTCCAACGATTTTCATTAAACTTCGAATACTATCTACATAATAAATACCATCTAATAATACTAACATAGATTAGAAGCATTGATAGTACTCTAAATTTGAAGAAGATCGTTTAACCGGAAATACCTCTTTAGCGAATTGATTTTTGAGTTATTTTTTTTTTTTTTGGAATTTTCTCGAAAATGGTTATAACGATTTTCTTAAACTTCGAATTGTATTCATTGCACAGATACATTTCTAAAAATACATTCCAAGTTTGCATTAAGTTAAACAAATTAAAGTTCGAGTGTTTTTAACGGACAATAAAAAATCAAAGATAAGTTGGTGGATATCGGATGATTAAAATTACAATAACTCCCAAAGTTCACTTTGACTTTACCGCCCTTCACCATTGTCAATCCCCTTCTTTAGGAATTAAAAATTAAAATAGCGAAAAATTGTTTATATCTATTATAATCTATGAGGATCATTCAATAAGTAACGAGACAAATCGCATGTAGCTCAAAAACGATCTATTTAATCAATACAAAACTTTGGCTACTTTTCAACATAGCCCCCCCCCCAGCAACCTTTATACACTTGTCCTATCGTTCTTCTAATTTGTGTATGCCTCCGGCATAAAATTCTTTGGGTTGATCTCGAAGCCGCCATTTTTGCACCTGATTTTTAACTTCTTATTGGATTGAAAATGCTTCCCCCCTAAAGCTTCTTTAAGGTGTCCAAACAAATGGAAGTCCGATGAGGTGAGTTCGGGGCTGTAGGGGGATGTGGAAGAATCTCCCGTCCCATTTTTTGAAGTGTTTCTTGAGTTAACTGTGCCGTGTGTGGGCGCGCGTTGTCATGAAGCAAAATCACGCCTTAAGTCAAAAGTCCACGACGTTTTGTTCGAATGGCAGGGCTTACTTTGTTTGTGTGCATATCACTGTACCGGCAGTTGATGTTTCGTTGATCTTCGAGATAGTCACAATAAATAGCCCTCTGCGAATCCCAGAATACTGTAAGTATGACTTTACCTGTAGACGGCTGGGTCTTGAATTTCTTTCCTGTGGGAGAGCCCGTATGCTTCCACTCAATGCTTTGACGCTTAGACTCCAGCTCAAAATTTCATCACATTTTACAATTCTACTGAAAAATTCTTTTTTAATTAAACATCGTTCTTTCAACTGGTGACTTAATTAAAACCTAGTTTCTTTGTGGGCGTCCCTAAGTTGTCTTGGAACCCATCTCGCACAAGTTTTCTTGTACTGCAGCTTATTCTGAATAATGTTATGGACAGTTCAAACACTCGCGTACACTTCTTCAGCTAGCAGTTCAACAGTAATGCGCCTGTTGTCCTGAATTACGCGTTAATGCGAGATTCGAAGGAGGAAGTTGCAAATTTAACCGGTCGTCCGTTTCGTTGCTCGTTACAGACACTTACACGGCCAATTTTAAACTGTTCTGCCCATTTGTAAACTTTCGAACGGTTCAAACAATTAATCCCGTACATTTTCAACATTCTTTCGTGGATTTCACTACCTTTGGTACCCTCTGCAACTAAAAATCTATCACTAAGCGTTGTTCTTCCGAGGTGCAATGCTCGAGCGGACTCGCCATTGTTAACTGAACACATTTGAGGTAATGCTTACCAAATACTTTCGAACAGCTAATGAGAAACTAAGTACAAGGAGCCAACTTGATGCACTGACACTATTGTATTGATGAAGCAAACCGTTTCTGAGCTACAGCGAATTGTCTCGGTACTTATTGAATGAACCTCGTATTATATAAAATGGACCAGACGTTTATTTTCCATTTTAACTTAGTAGAATTGGAGAAAAAAATCCTTATAACTCGAAAATATCTTTATAACTCGAAGAAAAATCTAGTTTCAGTTAACCGAGGAATGGGAGTGTTAATTATACTGACTATTTGTAGTATTATTGTACATACTTCTAATAATGACTGTAAATTATATATATAATTTTAACCCTCTTACTTATTAAAATTTCTTTGCACATTTAATGGCAACGGAAGTGGCTGCGCATCAAATGTGACAAAAGCGCCTCGCCTGAAAGGACCCCAAACCTGTAGAAGATATTAATGATACCCGCAGTACCAGAATTAAAAGAATTATCTTTTCTTTGCGAACAGTGTTATAATTTGGATTCGACTCTTAAATAATGGAATGGAAGGAGGGGATAAATGCGTTGAAAAAACTGTATATGAGAGAAGGGATTATCTCTGTGGTGACACTCTGGATTCGCAGGCGTACGTCACGGGTTTGAGCCCAACAACGCTGCCTTAGATTTTCTTTTCCTGCTCATTACACTACAGCTCCATTGTTCGCTGATGGTATTTGAGAGTCAAGTATTTCACTTTAGTTTATGCTATTCTCTTTCGGGAAAATGTGTAATATTTAATGTTTCAGAAGAGAGAGTTGATTTCAATTTGTGAAAATATGTGTTGCGATAAATCATCAGTTTCCTACAATATGTTATAAACTTTCTGAAGTTATGATTTTTACAGTTTTTAATTAGCTGAGGTAACAATGGTATGATGAAAAAAGGAAGGCTGAATGAATATAGCGGAATAGATTGAAAAAAAAAAAAGAGCCTGTGAGGAAAGGTAATTTTAGTAAGAGAGTGTGATATGAGAACGATTTAGGACTGAGGATTATGTTGTGAGGGTATGTGTATGCCTTTTATGAGAACCATGCAATTTCCTATATCTCCTCCCTACATCGGGTTTTCTCTACACCAGACCAGTATAGTCCAGCGGGGATAAAATTAAGTTAAAAACGGTTGTTGAGAGTATACGCTTAAAGGAAGGGAGATGATGTCCGGGCTCTTTTAGAAAGCGGACAGTTATTTGTGTTCTATTTTTTTGTTTTGTTTTTTGTTTGTATAGTATGTTTTTTGACCAGTATATGTGATGAATTCGTTTTAGCTGCTGTGAAAATGGTTATCAGCTATGGTAAAAAAGAAGCATGTTTTATGTGATTAATTTCTTATCCACATGGGTCTTTTAAATATCTCTTAGTTTTTATCTCTTATCTCTTGACTAGTTTGGTTCTGATTTCTTGAAATGTGACTTCTTTTTATTTGCATCTCGAACTTTTAGAAAATTAGATGTTACTGCTTTTAGGCAGTGTTCCTTTAAAATCGACGATAATGGATTACGTTAACGGAAAAGAATGGTAGAATTCATAACAAAAGTGACAGTATTATCTCAGACAAATAACACTTATCGGTAGCGGGCGAAGTCAAACTAGTGATTTAGGATAAGATTAGAAAGTCAAAGATGGATAGGATGTGCCTTAATTATTTTTTAATGTTTACTTGTTTTACATGGTATAACATGCTTATCAGGCCGTAGGAAGTGGGGAAGTGGGGACCTTTAATCTTAGGTTTACATGGATTTTGAGTAGTTTATCCTGTCTTAAAACAAAATTTTTAAATGTAGCTGAAAAAATATTGCTTGTTACGAAAGTTTTCGAAGAATCTAAATGATGAGAAAGTCAAATCTTGGAAAAGTTTAGTGATAGATGACATATAATGCGTTTCAGTTAGCCTTCAGGATATGTTAAAGGCTGCGAAGATATTCCTCATTGATTTGTGGAATGTAGAATCAGCAGGAATGTAGTATCGGCGATTTGGCTCAGGTTTACATGGGCCACCTGAAGCGTGAGAAAGGTCTGCGCTAAAAGTGCTTAAAAACATGTATATATATATATATATATATATCTGAATGTATCTTTAGGTGTCCGTTTGTATGAGCATGATTTTGTTGGATGCTATACGCTGATGTCAGTCACTATGCATATAATTAAATACTTAACATGTCTATCTGTTTCTCTATCTGTCTGAAGCATGTTTGAGTGCCTGTCTATATATATATCTATAAATATATATCTATCTATAAATATATATCTATATATATATTATTTGTACATATGTATGATTCACTATGTGTGTCTGACTGATTATATGATTGTCTCATATCCCTACATTGATTTAATATGTATGCAACTTTATCTCTATGCCTGTATATATGTTTGTCTGAATTTGTGTTTGCCAGAATGTATATCTATTGTTGTTTGTCTGTAGGTATCTGTCTGACTGTATATCTTCTTATATACATCATCGGCTGTCCGTCTGTTTGTATGTAATACAAACGCACGCCAGCGGCATATCATATTCGGTTTCAAGCTTCCAAACATAGAAATATATGTATATAAATATATACAAGTGCATGAAAAAATGTGGACTGCGACTACAAACTCTATTTACATAGTTTAAATACTTACCTAGTCTATATTCAGAGCTGAAGTCATAGAGCCCTAAGTCAGGTTATTGTGACATGCTTATTGTGCATTTATTCTCTGACGAGAGCTTCGACAACCGATACAGCAATGGGATAAGGGTAGATGTTTTGCTCCCATTGACCTTGTCTGGGTTATGTGAGGGTTAAAAGTCAGCTTCCTGTCATGTATTAACCCGAGGTAATTAACGGGTCTTGTTAGTTCGATCAGTATATTTAAGGCAAAACAAGATACTGAGTTAATATATAAAATGTATAAAGATTTTACTTTAATCATTCTTGATAATATTGGTAACAATCATTGAAAATGTAAATGTTTAATAAATAAAAAACAAAAACTTCCACTTAAAAGCAATATTCAATAAATATAAATACAGAATATTGAAGGTGTTGTAGAAGAAGTAAATAATCTTGAAAAGAAGAACAAGAAGTTTTGAAAAGAGTATAAGTATGGTTGTATGTTGTTTAAAAGGATTGCCTGGTTTTGATACAGTTCAATCTTAACATTCCTCTAGACGTTCTTGCGTCACAGTTTGATCAAGTAAAAAGGAAGCAATTTGCTTGCCACTCTTTGTCGTATAGCTGAACTTGGCTGTTGGTGTGTTGTGATGACGGAGGGTGGTGAGACAGTGTGGCGGCCCGCCTGCACGCTTGACGCACCACCGCCGCTACTCTGTCCCATCGCCAAGGCGAGCGCTACAACAGTAGTCAGTCACCACCAGTCGATGACGGTGTTAACTTCAAACACTTCACCCCATTCCTTCATAGCCGCCTACTTTATAATTACATTTTCAATCACACCGCTAAATAATTCTTAGTCCCTGTCAACAGTCGAACAGTTTTTCTATTTTTTTTATTTCTTTTAATAAAATGCAATTATTTTATCTTCCAAGAAAATGTTATTTTTTCTCTTGTGATATGCTTAAAAATACAAACTGGTTTCTTTGGATTTGTGAAACTTCTCCATTTTCTGAACTTTTGGTCTCACTATTGAAACATTTGGCAACATTGTTACTTTACTACCGACACTGCCTGTCTAGGTTAATCTATTTGAAAAGGCTGTACTATTTAAGTTTTTACTTTCTCTTTGTAGGTACCCTGATATTAATGTTTTAAAAGACTGGAAGAGCTTTGTTCTTTGAAGGATATGCTTCTAGTCCGGTCATATGGGAATTTTTGCGAATGAGGAAGTGGATAGTTGACCAAATTAGGTGCCTTCTCTCCCTTTCATTAGTCCCGAGCCTGCTGTTCATTGGTGTGACTTGAGGGACATGTCTGTCAAGCTTCCAGTTATAGATAACATAACAATATTCATCTCTATGGATGAGCACAATGGGTTGTCGGCAGTTTAAGATGCTCATTGGGAGTCCGGACAGGACTATTAGTGGCATGTTGCTGTATCTTTAACGGACATCTCTCAGTATCTGGTTGGATACCTTACTGGACATTGTGGATGAGGAAAAAACACCAATTCTTCTTATGACAGAAATTGCTTGGGTTGTGAGGAAATTAAGTTCAGGACCTTTTTTCGGTCCAGAACTATGGAAAAGCTCAGGCAATTTCCATTTAAGGTTCTTGTCCCGATTTCTTCAGACTGCGGTGAATCTTAGATAGATCTGGATTTTTGTTCTAGACCTGGTTTGTTGATGTTTTTCCTTGGAGTCCAGTGAGGCTTTGGATAGCGTAGGGTTTGGTCCCTCACCCAAAGATGAATAATCATAATACGATCTTCAAAGAGGAAGATATCCTTGATCAGCGTACTGCCTAGGATTTTTCAAAAATAATTGTAGTGTCCGAGGAATGCATTGTTAGTTTAGGAAAAATATATTAATCATAATGAATGATATAAAATTCTAATAATCTAGTAAATTTGTAAACTTCTTCCGGTTATCCGATTTTTCAAACTCGGAATTTCAGCAAAATATTTAATTCTAATTAAACTTTATTTAGATGATAGAATTGTTTATTAAACTGAAATAGCACTTTAGATGAAAACCTAATCACACCTCTCCCCCGGAACTGCCCTTAAATGAATTTTGCCAGAGAAATGTTTCAAATAAAAGTTGTAGCTCTTTATATTTGTAGTTGATATAACAAGTTTCAAGAAAATCGTCGGTGCCATTTTTAAGAAAAACGCAAAAAAGTAAATAAACCAACAAGTAAAGTGGTACTTCCGGTTGAGGAATTTTGACAGATAAGATACTGTCTGATTCCATGGTGATACCTAAACGGAATATCAAGTTTCAACTTTCTACGGTTTTTCGTTTTTGAGCTATGCTATTCGCACACACTCCGCGCGCGCACACACAGATCCTTTGCTAAAAACCACTTTTTTGGACTCATGGGACCTCGAAAGGGATATTTCCGGTGAAAACTCAATATCGAAAATTTGACACGATTACAATACTTCCTACTACTAAGAGAGCGAGAAAGTATGCTTCGGGTCCTACCTCCACAGGATGAGGATCCGGGAATTGGGTGATTGCCTCTACGGTTGCGGGGTAAGCGATGACGCCTGCCACAACTTCTTCGGATGTGGGAGGTGGGAGAGAGATAGGGTTGCCTTGGAAGAAAGGGTGGGTCGGCTGACCCCCGACAATGTGGTCGGGGCAATGCTAACGAGCGAGGTGGCCTGGGGGCTGGTCGCGGCATTTGCCAGGGAGGTCCTCCGTCAGAAGAGGATCGACCTGGCTCGGAGCTGGGCCTATTTTTAGAACAGGAGGCGCCCCTTTGCGGGCAAGTTTTAGGCCTAGCTCTGATGAAGTGCCGTGACCGGTGAATCCAGGCTAGTGCCCGCAGGAGGGAGGAGCTGACACTTCCTCAAAAAAAAAAACAAAAAAAAAACTAAGAGTAAGAGAAAGTAGAAATAAATTAACCATTAATCATACTGTCCAAAAAAAAAAGAAGTAAAAATCTGATTTTTTTAAATAATACGACAATTCATTTGATTCGTCATTTATTTTATTTATATTGTAATATTTTTTTTTTGACATTATATTTAATGGTTAATTTCGAATAATGTCTACATTTTTTTATATTCTATTATTTACATTAATGTTTTAAACGGATGATATTGTTTTTTAAATTTATCACTTTAATCAACAATAAAATATCCTTTGTTATTTCTACCATAAAATATGAAATGAATGTTATTTAAAAAATAAAAAAATAAAACCAACGCCATTTTCAAAGCTAAAATTATCTAGTGAAGTTGTAGTAAATCAATTATGAATCATTACTATGTTGACCGTTTTTATTTTGATTAATTCATCGGTTTTATATTGTATACCTTATATTTCAAGTTTCTTGTTTTTTATTATTATTACCTTCGTATTTTTATTTTTTAATATATTTACAATTTTATGACAAATAAACTCATACTAAAAGTTATTTTAATTTTTTTTGAATAAATAATGAATGATTTTTCTTGTTCATATTATCAATGTGACTGAAATGTTAGGGAAGATTTCTATTACGTCATATTGATTTTTTTATTATATTTATTTGGCGGTTATACAAAAATACTTCCCTAATAAAATATGACACTACTTGTTTTAGAGTTGTAGGGCGTTTTAAGTACACCCTACTATTTTTTTTATCGTAACTTGGCTTCAGCCGCCGACGACACTTGTGCTCCTAGCAAAACCACATCAATATCTACGGTTTTTCCAGTTATATATAATGTTTGTATTACTGTTATAATGCTGTATAATACATAAGGATTCCTAGCGCATAGAGCATACGATTTAAGTTGTATAATATTAACAAAAAAACCCATATATTGCAGCATATATGCAGTCAAAGTTGCAGTCCAGTTTTTGGTGTGCCCCAATGTGGCATACAGACTTGTTAAAAAGAATGCAGTTTAATTGTATAATTTAATATACATAATATAATTTAATATATATATTTATATCGTTTAAATGTCTGTTGGTTTAAACCCTCCCGATTCTAACGTATTAAACTGGATCTCCCAGTTTAGGAAGCAGAATGGAAGTTACCTAACCTAACCTAATCTGAAGGACGCAAAAGCTTTTGAAATTCTAAGTTACCACAAAACAAAAAACCTACTGTTGGTTGCATAAAATTTTTTGGAAAAGTTTTACTAGAAGTATAAGTCAGGCGAATTGTTTAATTAGAATTTTAAGCTGTACAGACTAAAAGACGGGAGAGTCTACAAAAATGTTCTTTGTGTAAAGAAATAAGATTGAGAACACATATGATTTCATTGAAGATTGTTCCCATTTTGGCAAAATTTTGACTTTAATGCCAAGTTTGAACTTTCTCGCGATTTTTCATTTTTGAGCTTTGCTGATCACATTCTTATGTAGATGCATTCATACAGCAGACACACACACACACACACACACATACCTTTTCTAGAAACCATCTCTTTGAATTCAGGGGACCTCATAACGTGAATATCCTGTGAAAACTCAATTTTAAAAATTTAAAATGATCGCAAACACCTCTTACAGCAGTTGCTTCAAATTTGGACACGATAAATATTTAATTGTTATGGTGGTGGTTGGTTCCGCAGAGCTAAAAAGCATCAGAGACATTTTTCGTGGTAACCTGCTTCATTTTGTGGTCATCGACCGGTTTCGGGCGTTCGCCCATCTTCAGGATACGTTTGTCAGACAGTGTGATAACACAGACTTTGTACAGAGCAAATTCAGTTTATACACTCCAGTTTATACACTCTCGAGTGTATAAACTGAATTTGCTCGGTGCAAGTCTGTGTAATCACACTGTCTGAAAAAACGCATCCTGAAGATGGGCAAACTCCCGAAACCGGTCGATGACCACAAAATGAAGCAGGCTACCACGGAAAATTTCTCTGATAAATATTTAAGTTTAAATATTAAAAACTTGTTGGACGGTCATAAATAACAATGGATTTCTTTTGGAAATAAACATATTATTATTATTATTATTATTATTATTATTATTACTATTATTATTATTATTATTATTTAAGGCGTCTCAACATCTGTGGTCATTTCGCCCGGAGCCTTCTCAGTGCACATGCCCGGCCTCCGGGACAGGTTTTTCTTCGTTACCAGACCCACATGTCAATCACCGGACAGGCGCTGTAGAGGCTCCTAGGGAGAGAAAATCTAAGGATAGCATGGCTGGATTCGAACCCGTGATCTCCGCGTTGCTAGTCCAGCGCGCTATCACTGAGCTAATCCCTTCCCTATAATTATTATCCACATTTAAACACACCTATCTGTCCAGTTTTGAGTCACCATAATTTTAAGTAGTTTACTTAAACAAAGAATATATTAAATTCTATTTATCAAAGTTTCTCTAAAATTGGAATTTTTACTATAGTTTCATTAATTAGCCCTCTAGCATTACAATAAATATAGATGGTGAAAATCTGAAGTGACTACAGGAGCGCCCAGTTAAACAACGCGGCAAATTAAAATTAAAGCTAGACCTCAAGATTCCGGAGAAACACCGTAACATCAATTTTTTTCAGTAAAATATTTCCAAAAAACAAAAAAAAAAAACAACAAAAAATTGAGAGATTTATATGTGTGAAGTAACCCATCCCAAATATGTCGAAAATTTTTGATAATTCCCAAGAAAATTTTTAAAAATTATGGGAACTGTTCTATAAATTCGCATTTAGGTTATTTTTTTTTTTTCTTCAATATTAGAATTTTAGCCAAATTAATTTTTTTTTAGTAAAAATGTGGTTAAAAATAAAAGTGATTGATAAAGTTTAAAGGGGCGGGTGTTGGTGTATTGGTTATGAGCATAGACTTGTAAGTGGGAGGACCCCAGTTCGAGTCCAGGGTATAACTAAATTTTATATTTGTTTAAAAAATGTTAATAGTAAAGTAGGTGCTTCCCCCCCCCGTCCACGACACCTAATTTGGTAGTTGGACGTTAAGCCCGCCTGAAAAAATAGGCATTACTTTACTCTACTTTACTTTACTTTTATAAAGTTTAAAGAAAAAAAATGTTTGCGCCATTTTTGAGAATATCACGGAAAATGTGAAAAAGTTGCTCTAGCTATCAATAAAATTGCACTACTCATTCAAGGATTTTACCCGAAACCATTTTTATGTCGGATATAGAGGTAGTACTTAAATGGGAAGTTCCGTTCGATTTTTCGTTTTTGAGACAGTTTTTTGCGTATACAGGTTTATACAATCTCTTCTTCTTCTTATCCGGCTCTACAGTCCATGGTGAACTTTGGCCTCCCTAACAATTAACCTCCAGCCATCTCTGTCCATAGCCTTTCTTCTCCAGTTTGTCACTCCCATCTTAGTCAGGTTCCCTTCCAAGTCGTCAATCCAAGTTTTTCGAGGACGCCCTCTTTTTCTTTTTCCTGGAAACCTCTCCTGAAAAGCTCTTTTGGCCGTTCTGGCATCTGGCATTCTTTCTAGATGTCCTAACCAACTGATCCTTCTAGACCTAATAAACCTAACAATATCTTCTTGCTGTATGAGGTCATCAAGCTCTTGGTTAGTCCTGATACGCCACGTTCCTTGCGTACACACCGGGCCAAAGATACGCCTCAAAATACGTCTTTCGAAGACTCTAAGTGCTTGCTGGTCGGCTACTTTCAGCGTCCACGCCTCTGCGCCATAGCACACGACAGGCCTGATAAGGGATTTGTACAGTTTGAATTTCGTTCCCTTAGACAATAGGGTCGACTTTATCATCCTCATAATTCCATAATAAGCTCTGTTGCCACACATTATTCTTCTTCTGACTTCGTCGCTCATTTTATTTTCACAATTTATTTCTGTGCCCAGGTAGACGAAACGGTCAACAGCTTCATAGGTGTGACTATCATGAGACAAGCTACTCGGCCTTCTTCTTATTTCAGAGGTTGAAGTTACCATATACTTGGTTTTAGCTTCATTAATCTCGAGACCTACTATTATACGAGGTTTATACAATACGTACACATAAAAATACGCGAATCAAACCATTTTCATATTCATGAGGGAAAAAAAGTCATGGTGAAAATTCAATTTTAAAAATTTGACACTCATTCACAATACTTCCTCTCACAACAATAAGAGAAAGTAAAAAAAAAAAACATTAATATTGTTTATAAATCATTTTAAAAATGAAAAAATAAACTTCTATTCAAATAGTATATAGTTTTAAAATTAATACAATCTTTATAGCAATAATATAAATCAATTTATGTCCTTCGTTTAATTCGCTACCATTCTATCCCAGATATTATATTGCATAGTTGTTTCAATATGCAAATAATATCTTATATTTGCCCTAGAGACAAGATAACAAACACTATTTATTATCTTTACTGGTTAAAAAATAACAATCGAGGTTTTGTGTAATAGGGCAGTTGTTACTTCGTTGTTTTTTTTTTCTATATATACAATATAATATTAGTACATAATACATACATACAATTTACATAACAATAATATGATCATATCATAATATCATAGAATTAAAGTTAATTCATTGTTGGCGCTACAATATCTTGATTTATTGTAAATTTGCAACATTTATACTAAGACATTGGGGTCAAGGTCTTTCTTACCACTAAGTTTTAAATGTCTGTTGTCTCATTTGTTACCTCCTCCACCACCAACTAACTGTATTATGAGTTTTGTTGATGTTTTTATAAATATTATGGTGGATAATTCATGCAGCATTATTTGTGTGCTGTATTATGCGAAATAATTTATTTATTACTGTATATTAATTAACGTTAAAAATAATCCAAGGTAATGTTTTACTTTCTCTTACTCCCTAGTAAGATGGGAAGTATTGTAATCGTGTCAAATTTTCGATATCGAGTTTACACCGGAACTATCCTTGAGTCAAAAAAAGTGGTAGCAAATGGTCTGTGTGTGTGTGTGTGTGTGTGTGTGCGTGTGTGTGTAAGTATGTATGTGAACAGCATAACTCAAAAACGAAAAACCATAGAACGTTGAAACTTGATATTCCGTTTAGGTATCACCTTAGTTTTTTTTACTTTTTTGCATTTTCCTCAAAAATGGTTCCGACGATTTTCTTCAAACTTAGTACATCAACTACACATACAATGATCTACAACTTTTATTTGTAACATTTCTCCAGGAAAATGCATTTAAGGGCACTTTTGGGGGAGAGGTGGGGTTAGGTTTCCAACTAAAGTTCTATTTCAGTTTATTAGACAATTCTGTCATCTAAATAATGTTAATTAGAATTAAATATGTTGTTGAAATCCGAGTTTGAAAAATCGGATAACCGGAAGTGTGTTAATTACTAACTGATATATTCTCTTTTTCGCATGTTCTCAAGAACAAATGGCTTCATTCGATTTTCTTGAAACTTCGTATATAAATTAGACATGCAAAGATCTGCTACTTTTATTTGAAACATTTCTCTGGAAAAATTCATTTAAGGGCACTTTTAGGGGAGTGGTGGGGTTATGTTTTTCTCTAAAGTGCTATCACAGTTGATTATACAATTCTATCATCCAAACAAAATTAATTAGAAATAAATAGATGGCCGAAATTTCGAGTTTTAAGAAATTTAGTAAACCGGAAGTGCGCTTTTATTGAACAGTTTTTTCAGGTTTCGACGAATTTCGTTAAATTTGGTACACAAACTATCAAATTTGTCAATTATAATTTTGAGAATAGTAGTAAGAGAAAGTTGTGTGAGTGTTTCACACCAGATTTTTTTTTTAATGAAATGATTATTTGTTTTGAAATATGAGACAGATTATAGAATTATGAGAGAATTCAGTGCAAGGGTCTTTACTTCCTATAGAAGCCCCTCAATATACTGTTCCTTTACCATATGTGCATCTTGAACATCGTCACAACTTTTTGCAATAATCTATTAATAGATTTGTTCTTTGCTTATTATTGCGAGAATGTTATAAAGTTCAACTTTTGTTTAATAATAAAAAATGAAAAAAAAAAACTTTTTTTCGTAGCTTTTAGAAAAAAAATCTACTGAGAAATACTTACCATGACTTTTCCTTACGGCAAATCTCACAATCTATTTGCAGATTTCGTCAAACTTGTAATTTTTATTTATAGTAGGTTATTGTAAACCGTACATTAAAATTAATGTCAGTTTAAAAGTAAATTTGACGGTACACCCTACCATCATTCTATTAATTCACCTGAAGAATATTCCAAGTAAAATAAAAGTGTGTTCAAGTATGAGATATTATGGCAACTTTAAAGGAAATCTTTGTCTTTGGAAATATTTATCGAAAAAATCGCGAAACCTTTTACAAAATAATGTACATCCCCTTCTTAAAACTTGGCTTTTTCACTTAAAGCTATAATCTGCAAGGGGTATCTGCTGCATGCAGTTACTTGAGGAGTGGCGAACCCCACGGTTACCACAGCTCAGTACTCCATGCACTTCGTCAGAACAGTACACAATATACTTAAACTACACATACGTTCTACACTTTATAGACAAGGAAAAACACAGTATACAAAGTAGGGACCCCGTCCCTAGTTAATTTTGGCGAAAGCCAAGGGATAAGAAAGGGATTTGCTCAGGGAGCGCGCTGGACTAGCAACGCGTAAGTCGAATCCCCAGCATGCTGCTCTTTTTTTTCTTTTTTTTGAGGGTTCTGTACTGCGACCATTGTTGATCTATCGTACCCCCCTCTGGTGCCGAAGATGAGCTAGCTCATCTACGCCACCCCCTCCAGGTTGAGCTCCCTAAGGAATCCCAAAATCATGGAAGGTTCTAGGGTAGATATTTCCTCCTCCCTTATCTGGTAACGGCCCAGACTACTAAATCTTCTTTGAATGACGGCATCACAGTCTATGAGAAGGGGTATCGGAGTTTCCTCCATCTCTTCACAGAATCTGCATGTGCCATCATCTTCTAGGCCAAGCTTCCTCAGGTGTACCCTGAGTCTGCAATGCCCCGTAAGACTACTCAGACTGATGCATGCTGCCCTTAGATTTTTTCTTCCTAGGAGCCTCTACAATACACGTCCGGTGATGGGCAGTGTTGTCTATAGCTAGAGAACGCTGCTTGGAGGCTGTGTGTGCATTGGAGAAGGCTCCGGGCCTGAAACAGATCTTTCAGGTCGCAGTGCAATAATCCCCTACAATAATCTACAACGTTGTCTACTTAAAGTTGTATTAAATAACTAAATATATACAAAAGACACTTTAAATAGAAGCTTAAAATCATCACATCTCCCCCCTCCCAGAAAACTCAAAATTCAATTTTTCCAGAAAAATCTTTCAAAAAAATGTAATAATATAAATAAATGTGATTTTTTTTCTTTGCCACAGTTTTAAAAAACTCATTCAAGCCATCAATTTTTCCGGATAAATTGTATAAGTGAAAATAATAAATTTTTATTGGTGCTATATATAAAAATAGTGCTATGTAATAAAATAGTATTAATGAGGAGTAAAATTTATAATAAAATAGTACTTTTCTTCTTATTCAATAAAATAAAAACTAAAAATTCGTGTCCCCGTAGTTAATTTCAAATCTAATTTTAATTTGCAAATTTGTTTTGGTGCTTCCGGAAGCGAGATACAGGCGAGATAGGCACCAACTGCATTTTTTCAAATGGGGAGGTGTGGTTTTTATTTTAGATTATTTTTTTGTAAGAAAAATTTACTTGAAGGGTTTATTTCCTTTAGGGATTCCTGAAAAACAAGGTGATTGTTCATAAATTTTTTCTTTCTTTTCTTATTTGTGCTTATCTAGAAGCATTTCTAAACATAGTTATATCAGAATCAAGCCGGGATTTCATTTGTAGATGAACTAAAGCAGAGAATATTAGATGCCTGTAACTCGGTTAAAGCCGAATCTATTTCTTTGGCCGTAAGGAACAATTGGCAGGATTTATAAAAAATCGGGGTTAGCATCCTAGAGGAACTGGGCGAAGATTGTTGCGTAAATTGATAAACGTGTCCGAGGCGATAGCATGACCTGGAGCGTATGGACTTGTTAAACGCGCAATACTGTGGTCGTGATAAGAAGTAAGCTCAATAGTTTTATCACAATGTCTACAATGTCCATGAATTCTATCCAGCTCTCAGGTGGATCAACTATTTCCCACAAAAGTTGACGTGTACCTTGAACACATTGAACTAAATTTGAAACTATTTGACTATACTGAAAATAATAATATACTCAATAATTTGTCATCCATGAATTTCTTTCAACGCTAAATACTGTTTAGAAAGTTGCAAATCCTTAGGCTAAAAATCAAATTGAATTATTAAAATTAATTCAATTAAGACTAATTATTGTTTTTTCCATTTATTTATATATATTCTACCATCAATATTGAAAGACATGTATCAACTTTAATAACTTCGATTCCTATATTTTCCATTGAAATCAATAGTTATTATTTTCTTGAATACATTCAGCCCTAAAAAGTGAAAAACGAACAATTATGGATCTAAAGAGACAAAGTTACATTTTTATGACCCCACAAAGAGACATTGCTCACAGCCAGAGATTATGAGAGCGCTACGACGAAGTTTATTGCGTAGATTCAGATGGTTCGCCCAAATTTGCAGATGTCTTTGCTTATGAATAACCGGAGCAATAAAGCATTTATTATCGATCCTACTAGAAGGTTCGAGTCCATTGATCCGGAGCAGGCGGACGAAGTAAACCTGTAAAAGAGGAAAATATATGAGAAGTGCATCCCCTAGTGAAAGGAAAAATTACTCGAACAACAAGGTAAGAGGCAATATCAAGTTAGGGGGACTTTGGTTCGGTTCTAGAGGTACAGCCCCAAGGAAGGCAGCGGATTTTTTCAAGGAGTTGAATATGGAGTAGGAACTTTCAGAAATAAGTGAAGTTATCATCCTTGATTCCTTGGGAGTAATCCATAATCATCTCTATCAATAATTATAGGACTTATATAATTGTTGTAGTGGTTGGTTCCGCAGAGCTGGAAAGCATCAGAGACATTTTCCTGATAGCCTGTTTCTTTTTATGGTCATCGACCGGTTTCGAGCGTTCACCCATCAGCAGGATGTTTTTGTTGAACAGTGTAACAACATACATTTGCACAGAGCAAATACAGTTGAAACACTCAATTACAATCAATAGTTATTGTTTTCTTGAATTCATTCAGCCGTAAAAAGCGAAAAACAAACAATTATGAATCTAAAGAGACAAAGAAACATTTTAATGACATCACAACGTCTGAGAAGAGGCGTGTATCAACTGTATCATAGACATCTGTAACATCTTTCAACTGTATCATCATCATAGATATCAGAGTGTATCAACTTGCTCTGTGCAAGTGTATGTTGTTACACTTTTTAACAAAAACATGCTGATGATGGGCGAACGCCCGAAACTGGTCAATGACCACAAAAGAAGCAGGCTACCACGGAAAATGTCTCTGATACATATACAATTATATATAGATTGTTACTAACCTATTTCTTTATTGGTTTTGACCTATACAGTATATATTGTTTTATATTATATTTTATGTACCTCTCGATTGATTAGTACGCTGCATCCTCATGTATTTGAGCAGCCACTACGTTGTATTGTCGACAATGAAGTGTTTTTCTCTTCACCATCCTGCTTAATCAGCTGGGCAACTTTATTTTAATTTATAAAGATATGGTTGTTTAAAATCTTTGGATATTTAAATAGAAATCTATTCTTCTTCTTCTTCTTCTTCTTCTTTGCCACTACAGACCATGAAGGTCGTGCGTGGGCCTCCTCAAGTACTTTAACTCCACTCCAACCTATCCTTTGCCCGCATAATACATCCTGCAACTCACAACACTCTCAAAAATAGAAACATATTATAAAAATTGATCATTAAACTTTTATGTTTTCAAAACTAACAAAATTATAACCTGGTTGTATACCACTGGTCTAAGATGTGGAGTACTAACGGCGGAAACACCTGGAATATAAAAAAAAAAATATTATCCAAAAATTAATTTTTTAATTGATTAAAATCGAATTAAATGGACACTAATATTTAATTACATATTTTAAAAAATAATATTTTTCTTTATTATTATTAATTAGATCAATGACTCCCTTTTGACTTTTATCTCTGTTTATTTATTATTTTAAAAATTCAAGAGTATAGCATTTTACATACAGTTTTACGTTAAATTTTTTTTTTATTACTATGTTGAAATAGATACGCTTTCCAATAAAACAATAAAAACAAGAGCTTCTCATTATACAAGTAGTTTTTATTCCTAAAAACAGTAGAACGCCGAAGGCGATTTGTAACAACACTATTCATTATTCTGTCACTTATGATTTATATTTTCCTTTAAAAATATTTATTATAGTATGGCCGCTTTTGTTATTGTCATAATGTGTCTCGCGGCTGATTAATTTGTTTTCAATTGGTGAAGTTCACTGAAATCTTAGAGATAAAGATACGAGATAAAACTGAACTTGCGTGGGAGCTAGTCTAACTATCTTACTGTTGGAGGTCATCCAATTAAACCTTTATATTATTTGAGAATTTAAGTTTAGTAAAGTTTATTAAAAAATTAATAGAAAGTTACTATTTCAATGATATTATTTTTTGAAGTAAGTTTCCTGAAAAACCCTTTTGGACCAGTCGAAAATAGAAGTTCATTAAATTCCAAATAAAGCATTTATTTTATTCAGTATCTTCAGTTAATAGATCAAAGAATTAATAGACCAATTTTGCATTTCGTATGTTATCACTATTTACATTTAAAGATTTACATTATTAGTTCGGGAATGAAGTACGCTTATGTGGAACCAAAAACTTGCAAAACTAAAGTAATGCAAAAGGTATCCCGAAAAAAATCCAGGATGGAACAGACAGAGATATACAAATATCTGGGAGGCATTATATATAAGCAGGATAGACCGGGTAATGCTGAACTGCATAAGAGCTGCCAATCAAATTAGTGGTCTTATGATAGGTAAATGAGAAGTACATGTGTAGTGAAATGTATAAGGCCGAATCGGGGCCAGTATGAAGCATGCAAGCCAGGCCAAGGCAGTTGATATGGAATTTCTTCGGCCATTGAATTAGGGGAAAGTAATATCGAATACTTTCCCCTCGTATGAATGTATACATTAGCATGATTGTATTTATTAGGAAGAATGTATTTATTAGCGTGAATGTATTTATTGGCAAGAATGCTTTTATGTGTGATTCTTTTTATTGGCGAAAATATTAGAGTGAATGTTTAGTTTAGATTTTTTTTTATTTCTGGGTTGAAATACTTTTATATAATTTCTTTCAACCCCATTAGGTTTAAATTAACATTAGTGAATATTAAGTTCACTTAAGAGTGTGCAGGAATATTTGTTAAAACTACTGCACAACTAAAATAAAATAATTTACAGCAAGCAAATAGCATCTTTATGATAGGTTACATAGATTCTTCAGGATGTTTGTTGCTTACAATACATAAAATTTGTTATTTATATGCATGCAAAAAGATCCACATTTTTATGATGCAAATAGATCCAGAATTTTCTCATTAATTTACCAAATATATATATTTATTAAAATGTATCATATAAAAAAAGGTTTATTTAAAAAATGGATGGCACAACAAGAGATCCACACTGCCCCTCGTCGACATGATCGATGAAATAAGAGGGGAAGTGTGGTATTATGTTCAATAACCATGAGCTCCTCCATGCCTTGCTAGGCAAGGCATTGTGATTTGGATGCCACAAAGGTTTAATATGTGTCATCCCAGCTCGTGCGGACCGGTTGGTGAACGAAACAAACTGAGGGCGCTAATGAACTTAGAAGTTTACCCCCCTTCCCAAATAATAATAATAATTATTAACAAATATTAAGTACAATGAGTTGTGTAGATAAGCCAATTCAATGTTTTCCTCTAGTCTGTCTTCCTTGAAGCAAATACTAAATTTATTTATTTATTTTTTATTTATTTATATTATTTCCAAGGCTCTAGGCCCTTGCAGGACCTTGGCTTCCTTTAGCAGAATTTTCCTGCTAACTCTGTCTGTAGCTTTCCTTCTCCATTGCTTTACATCCATTGTATGGAGATCAGCATCCACATCTTGTAAACATCTCAGTCTTGGTCTCCTAATACCAAGATACCCTTGGAATGCTTTGCACGTTGCTTCTTCTTCTATTTTGTGGTGGTGTCCCAAACAGCGCAGCCTTCCCAGTCTTTTTCTGTTAACAAGATCGTTCTCTTAATAAAGATCCCACAGCTCAGCCATGTGAGGAGCCAAGGTACTATAAAGATTCTTCCTAGGACTTCTTCTTTCCCAGGCGTTCAATGTTCGCTCCTCTGATTTCATCAGCGTCCAGGTTTCTTTGAGGTGACCAAGTGTCTTAGAATGGTCTTACAAAAAGTGATTTCGGTTTGTCTGTGGATAATCTTATTCCTGAACATCTGGCCTAGAGCTCCCAGTCGTCTGTTTCTAGATGCAATCCTGTTTCTTGTCTTGGCTCACCTCATTTTTGGCTGAAAGGGTGGAATTTATTCTATATGGAATATATAAATATTTTTCTCGCCAATAGTAAGTTTAAAAACTTTAAAGAAATCATTAGTGCCATATTAAACAATTGTGTGCTTAGCTAATTAACTATTCAGTAAACATCTGGTATTTTATCCGTAGTAGCATGCATATTTCTAATACTCCTGACCTTATAATCTCCTGCATATAATAATCTTATAACCTCCCGCCCGTTTAATCAACTAATTAGTTGTCAAGTATAGTGTGCAACAGAAACATTAAGTTGAAATCAACTATCTACACGAACTTGATAACTTTATTGTGACAATGGATGAAAATCCAAAACCGGTCAGGAACATCAGAAATATGCACGCTACGACGGAAAAAAATACCCGATGTTATCCAGCATTTGGGGGCCTATCCAACATATTCAACCATTAGTAAATATTTGATGTGTTAGTAAACTTCGTTTCGAGATCCTTTGTGATCACCCTATGTGAGATTTTACGTTTGTTATGCTCTTACACTCTACAACACACCATATATATTTATATATGTATATAAATACATATGTATAGAAAGAGGTATACATATATAAATATATATGTAGAGAGAGAGAGAGTCTGAGGCGCATAGGTGCTCAGTTGTTACAAACCAAATTCAAAACCATTATTAACGGATATAGAATTCTCCAAAAATATATTATCCATTGCAACTCAATTTTTGTTTTCATTTATCTTTTTTATGAATTTAAAATTGCATATATATAAAAAAAGGCGTTGTGAATGACGTTACGAATCAAGGAGGAAGATTAGCCATCTATCTGATGGCTATTGTGTTGAAGGATTACATGGGATTGCTTGAATGAGAGGATGTGTGGACGTTGGATGGCATGAAAGGAAATGCTGTTGTGAAATTATTTATAATGGCTGTTAAATCGCCTTTTTGTTCTGTAGCTTAAATTTTCTCCAAGATTTAACATTAAGATGGAAATGAGATACTAGAAATGAGATAGAAATGAAGTAGAAATGAGATACTAGAAATGAGGTAGAAATGAGATACTAGAAATGAGATAGAAATGAGATACGAGAAATGAGATAGAAATGAGATACTATGAATGAGATAGAAATGAGATACTAGAAATGAAATAGAAATGAGATACTAGAAATGAGGTAGAAATGAGATACTAGAAATGAGATAGAAATGAGATACGAGAAATGAGATAGAAATGAGATACTATGAATGAGATAGAAATGAGATAGAAATGAGATACTAGAAATGAGATAGAAATGAGATACTAGAAATGAGATAGAAATGAGATACTAGAAATGAGATAGAAATGAGATAGAAATGAGATACTAGAAATGAGATACTCCATTATTTTAACTAAATCCAAGAAATTGATTTTCGGCGTTCAAATATTAAAAATTGAAATATGCACTTTATTCTATGAATCATTATTCATTTTAACTATTAAAAAAAACAAAACAGGATTTGTTAAATAACAATGAGGTAATTTTTTTTTAAAAGTCTATAAAATGTTTGTTTATACTAAATTAATTAATATTTATTGAAGTATATAAAGGTGAAGTTCTTTTTTTTGTTGTTGTTCTTGTTGTTGTTTTAACCGTAGTTGAATAGAGGTGTGGTGTTAATGTCTTAATTTAGAAGCGAGGAGGCGGTATAGATGTAATAGTGTTATATTGTTTCGGGACCGGGCGTTAAATTGAAATTTGTCTCCGAAACATCTCTGTTAAGTGGCAGTTTGGAGTAGGAGGGTAGTGCTAGGCAATCTAGACGAGCTCCCATCCATTTACATATTAAGTAAGCAGTGTTATTGCTATAAATATGCATTGATGTGGTTATATAAAGTGTGTGTGTGTGTGTGTATATGTGCATGTATGTATGTATGTGTGTGTGGGTGCCGCTAGTTAAATTTCTCCTACCTTATAGTAGTAGGCAGGCCGTCACTCAGTTGTCGGTGAGCCTTCCTTCTCACACTGTTGTTCACTGTTGTACAGTAAGTGGGGAAGAGAGATATTGTAGCAAAAGCCGCCCTATAAACTAGCCAACAAGCCTGCAGGGCCCCTGTGGCTGCACGGAGACTTCGGCCGACTAGCCTCTCTACACACTGTCGGGGGGGGGGGGGGGGCTTCTATCTACAATAATTACTGCACTCACATACACACACACACACACACACATTTCTATCCGCTAATTTGCCCAATTACACCGCTACGATTTATGTCTTCATCCTAACATTTAGAAACTAATGCTCTCTCTCTTCATTCACACACACTCATGCACACATTCTACATTCCATATATATATATTATATAAGAGAGGTACATCAGAGCATTTATATTCTTATTAAAGGAAGCCGTTGTCCGATAACGGCCCTGTTGGACCGCTCCCAGCGCCCCCGGTTTAATACTCTGTTATTTTCTATAATATTTTATATTTCAATTACTTTCCCTCCTCTATAACTGACATCTAGTGTAATTGATAGCCCTATACCACTAACGATTAACTGTCAATGTCCGCATTTCATTTTTTTTTTTTTTTTTAACTAAAACAAAATACTGAATATTCATTTATATACATACGTACTATAACTTAAACAAATAAATACCAAGTACGGTAGTAATAGTTGAATCTTTGGACACCGGGTAAGAAAAAAAATAAAAAGTAAATGAAGTGAAGGATATTTCGAAGTAGGTGAACATACGACGCGCTCTTCTAGCTTCTGGATATAATAGTATTTATACAATACTTCATTTTACGCAGGACATATACTAAATAGGATGCTGTAACCTGAATATGACTGAAGTAGAGTTTCTATGGGGTTGGACAGATCACAATGTAGAAGAGAAAAGTACTAGGTCTTTAATTTGAATATCACTGTTATATTCATTGAGAAACAGAATACGGCAAGAACATTACAGAACAGATTTAGAAAAGTGATATCGTGAGTAGAAATAACAGACTAACTGGCAGAGTTTAGGTGATGTTTTCTTGAAGTCTATGTATACAAGACTGAATTGTAGACTCATTGAGCCCTTCTATATACTTGTAGGAAACTTCCCCTACTTCTCCTTCCAGATCTCCTTGGGATTGCGATAGACGGATTTTAATCTCCTCCTAGTTTGTGGTAGAGAGCTACGTTACCCATTTGACGTGGTGGATGACGTAACAGTTGGGCGGATTTTCATAGGATTTTTTCATTGCAGGCAAGTTATAGCTCGCCAGCAAACATGAGGACACTTACCTTGTGAATGTACGATATGAGATCAAGTTATGATAATTTTCAATTTTAGTTTTTATTCTCTAAATTCGCTTTAAGAATATTTTTTTCTAACACGTAGCTGTTCAAAAAGCCACCCATTATTATTTTCTTTTATTCTGTATGAGATCGTGTCAAATTTTTGGAATTGAGTTTCCACCAGAAATACGAATTTTCCTGAGTACGAAAACAATATTTTTAGCCAATGGTCTGTGTGTGTGTGTGTGTGTGTGTGTGGAAAATTTGCATGAAATCATTTCTATAGCGGATTCGAAGCCTAGGTCTCTTCTTAATGTCTTAAACCTAATCCTATCCATCCCTCCTGGTCTTGTCTAACACATTTCTTAGGTACCTCATTTCCATGGCTTCTGGTTGACTTTTCAAGTTTGCAGTTATAGTCTAAGACTCACAAGAGTATTGTTAAAATGGGTAGGAATACGCTTTTCCAAAGACCTTCCTTGGCGAGCGAGGAAACTGCTTTCTTTCCCAAAAAACTGTTCCTGGTAGCATTTAAAAAACTTTCCCGTAGCACCTGTTCGCTCTCGTATTTCATCTTCCATTCTTTCTTCCTCATTTGCCATCACTGTGGAGTGGGGACTCTGCAAAAAAAACATACAAATAAAGGCAAATAATGTATTGTAATTTAACCTTTTTTTGTGGTGAGCATTTAAATAAAAGTAATATATTTTAATGATAAAAAAGTTCTTATCTTAAAAAAAAGCATGAACTCCGTAAACATTAACAACATATCAACACAAAACTACACTTCAAAAAACAGTTGAAAGGAGACATTCGAAATATTTAAGTAGATATTGAAAAATGAAAGATTGTGCAACAGTTTTGTACATTAATCTGATAATTAAATTTGAACGTAGTGTTCAAAGAGTTGATATTTTCTGTAGATTGATAACAACTACCTATTTATATAAATTATTAATATTTACATTATTCAATCGACTACAAAATTACATAATACAGATTAATATCTGTGCTGTTAATTTAAAAAAAATATATATATACATAAATGTAAACGATCATATTGGATTGGATATTTAGTTTGACAACGGTCTTACATTGAAACAAAACCTGGCGGGAAAAAGGAAAATTGTTAATAATATTTTTATTCATATTATATTAAGATTTATTCCTATTACATTCTGTAGATAAAAAACTGGGTTAAATAGCCTACATAATGCACGAATTATAAACCAACAAACAGATATCTTTAATAAATTTTTAAATGTAATTAACAAATTTAATTTACATTTTTATTATTACTTTATAATAATAATAATACGTTGCATGTTTGAATTTAAAAAAAAATAAAAGGAAAAAAAAATTAATTCTTAAAAATTTTTTATACAAAAAATATTGCAAAATACAAGGATCTGAAATATATGAAAAAAATAATCAATTTTCAGACCAAGGCAAAATTATTATTTTTTTCATATTGATTTAATTTTTGAAACATTTTAAGACATTTGATTATATAGAATTTTGAATGATTTTTTTTTATTTTCTCTTAAAGCTAGTAAGAGGATGTGTCAATTTTTTCTTTTTTTTAAATTGAAGGCACGCCAACATTTACAGACATTGGCGCCCAGGAGACTTCTCAGTGCGCTACCGGCTTCAGGACAGGGTTCTCTCGTTATAGACAACACTGTCCATCACCCGACAGTGAGCTGTAGAGACTCCTAGGAAGAAAAAAATCTAAGGGTAACACAGCAGCACTCGAACCCGGGTCATCCACGAGAGAGTCCAATACGCTAACCACTTAGCTATTCCCTTCCCCTGTCAAATGTTTGAAATTCAGTTTTCACAAGAAATACATGTTTTCAGATCACTGAAGTCGAAAAATATGGTTTTTAGCTATGGAGGTGTATATTAAATATACATATATATTTGTGCGTGTCTGTGTGTGTGTGTTCTGGAAATTCAGAAACGAAAATTACAGGAAGCTCAAACTCGATATTCCGTTTTGGAAACATGAAATTGATGTTTGGATTCACTTCTAGCAACCGGGAAATGCGATTTCACTAAATGATTTTATCAAGTTTCCCGACTTTCTTAAAAAAAAATGACTCTAATGAATTCATCGTATACTATCTATCTAACCAATTATAGATCACTTTTATTTGAAACATTTGTGTGTGGGGGGGAGATTGATTTCTAGTATTCCAGAGCAGTGGTGACCAATATAGAAGACAATTAACAAAAAAAAACAACATTAATTTTAATCAATTTTCGTGTTAAAATTTGTAAATAAGATGATTTGATTTTATAATGGACAAATTCTTTTTTATAAAGACAACTAATTACTTCAAATAATATGTGGATGGCTCCACAATGCTGGATAACATCTGGTATTTTATCCGTCTTAGCATGCATATTCATATTGTTCCGTGACCGGTTCCGGATTTACATCTATCGTTAGAGCAAAATTCACTAAGTTCTAGGAGAGAGTTTCTGTTACAGAAACATTACCTTGAAGTGGAACTCTGTACACGAACTTGGTGAATTTTGCTCTGACGATGGATGAAAAATCCGAAACCGGTCAGGAACAATATTAATATGCATGCTACGACGGATAAAGTCCCGAGCCTGCTGTTGGCGTGTCTTCTGGCATATGTCTGTCAGGCTTCCAGACACGGACAGCTTCACAGCATTCATCCTTATGGATGAGCTCAGTTGGTTTTCAGAAGTTCAAAATGCTCATCGGGGATCCGGACAAGGCCATCAGTGAGACGTTGCTATGTTTTTCACGGAGCGCTCTCAGGTATCTGGTTGGAGCTCTTACTGGACATGGTTTAAGGAGACATCTCTACATAATGGGGCTCATGCCGGATCCATTTTGTAGAGTCTGTGAGACAGAGAAGGAAACACCCATCCAACTTATGACTGATTGCCTGGGTTGTGTGGAAATTAGGTTCAGGATCTTTGGTCGGAATAGGATGTCTGTGGATTAGCTTAGCCTATTTCCGCTTAAGGCTATTCTCCGATTTGTTTGGACTGCGGTGAATCTTAGATGGATTAGATCTGGGTCTGGATATTTGTTCTAGACCCGGTTTGTTGTTGTTTTTCTTGGGGTAGCTATTTGGGCCCAGTGAGGCTTTGGATAGCGTAGGGTTTCCCTCCCCACAGACAAATTATAATAAATGAACGACGGATAAAATACAAGATGACATCAAATAATATAGAAAAAAAACTATAAAATATTAAATTTAATAATAGAAACAAAAGATACATAGAAAGTAATTTTCATAGAGAATGCAATATATTCAATAGGAAGGATCGCAATCTATCGATAATAAAATATAACTGTTTTAATATATTAATATATAATATTATAAAAAATATGTTGTTAACATGAGATCTAAAGATGTTATTCATAAGAATCATAACAAAGCAAGGACACTATTATTATTAATTATGTGTCTAGTGAGATTATTATTATTATATGTGCTACATATATATTTGTTATATATATATAATATTATAGGTGAGATTAACCTTGGTGTGTATAGAAATCATTCAACATTGGATATATTATATTCGATCTCTTATTATTATTCTCTACATACAAAAACTTGATTTATCATCATCAATTAACAGACATATTTACTAGGAACATCAGTTAATTTACAATCCTAAATATTACATAATATTTTCACAGTAAATGACCATTCAGTCAGCTAATTATATAACAAAACTCTTTAACTATTATTTACCAATAACAATGAGATTATGGCCTTCTTTTTTTATCCAATGTATTTTGTATCTGTTTTTGGTAATATGAAATTGAAATCAATTTTTCTTTTATATATTTTTTTTAAATATCACCAAATGCCTTATACACATAAATGTATATTATTGATTATGATAATTTTAAGATAAGGTATTACTAAAAAAGGCGACAACAATATAAAAAATTTTTTTCCAATATGGTAACCATATAGTTATTACCATTTCAGAAAGTTATTACACAAAAAAATTACTAAATATTCTTTTTAACATTTTCTATTTTATTTTTCGATTGGTTTATTTACAAAGTTTACGTCTTTAATTTATACATCCATAAATAACGTTCTCTATATTCTACGATTAAGATTTAAAAAAATGATAACTCTTTACTAAGTTTATAATATATAAATCTATATACACATACGATTAGATATATCGATTATAAGATTCGTATAAAATTATATCTATAGAAATTTTCTTTCAAAATCATTAAAACTGATCTTTTTTCCACTTTTACAGAAGGTTGCCCTTTTTATTTTTATTTATTTTTTTTTCACGTTCTCTTACTGTAAGAGGAAATATTATAATCAAGTCAAATTTTCGACATCGAGATATATGTGGCAGCATATCTCAAAAAAAACGAAAAATCGCAGAATGTTAAAACTTAATATTTCATTAAAGTGCTTACCAGAAGAGCTGAGAATAAGCTTTGCCCAAAAAAATCATACAACCGGAATTGCCACTTTAGTTGAAAGGGTTTTTCCAGTTTTGGCCAATTTTTACAAAAAAAAAACGCCTCCAACGATTTTCTTTAAACTTTATATATAGTACACTATATATATTTATTTGCTTTTGGGGAAAAGAGACAGGCTATATTTCAGCATATTTACATAAGATCTTAAATTAGTAAATTAATAACTACAAATAAAGAGACAGTGAAGGTAGAATAGCATCAGTCAGCGTACTTTGCAGTTATAAGTTTAACAGTAAAAATTAATAATTATACGTTAATAACAAATCTGAAAAAAGTATATTCTAATTTAAGTATCACGCTCAATAATAACAGAGTGACTTAATGACAGAGATAGTAATGAAGTTTCTATTAATTATATATTTATTCATTTATAATAAAAGATCTAACTTTAAGGCAAGTAGTAATGTAGTAGTAGAGATTACTTATTTGGGATTCACTATTTGAGGAAAATATAGTGGGAAACTGGTCTGGCGTTATGGAGGTAAAAAAAGGGATTTAATGGTTACGAATTTGGAGAATATATTACCAAATCAAAATAACTTACAAAAATTCTATCTATTTAATTAATCCCCATGAAATCTGCTCCATTTGTAAACTTAAAATTTTAGAAAGATCTGTACTATTTAATTGTTGTCTGCCCAATATATTCTCCTCTTCGTAACTTTATATATACCAACTACATATATACAAAGATCTACAACTTTTATTTGTAACATTTCTCTGGAAAAATTTATTTAAGGGTATTTTATGGGGTTACAACTTCCTCTAAAGTGCTATCATAATTTTACCATCCAAACAAAATTAATTAAAAATAAATAGATTGACAAAATTCTGAGTTTCGAGAAAATTAGTAAACGAAGTTCGTTTTTACTTAACCGTTTTTTTTTTTTTCCTGCAGTTTTTATTTTTTTCCATAAAACACCGACGAATTTCATTAAATTTGGTACACTAACTACAAAATTTGTCAATTACAATTTTGTATACTGAAGTGAGTGAAAGTTGTGTGAGTGTTTCACACCAGATTTTGTTTTAGACTGAAATTGTATGAATAATTAACTTTTTGTTAACTTTAACAACAAAAAAATAGCGATATCATAGTTTACAAATATTTATACATACAGTCATAATATAATTGCTTAATAAAAAATGTCTTGCACCCAGTATGATTACAATAAATTAAAACTTTTGGCACAAACACAACATAGACGAATGCTGTGACATAGCAATGTTTTTTAAGCATTTTTTTTTATTACTATCGAATATTTACTGCATAAATAACTTTTTTAGCAAGTAAATATGTTAGAATAAGAGGAGATACGAACAATAATGTGATGGTCATGAATGGTAGTTATCCAGCGACAACTACCATTAGTTACCCAGAAAGTCGCGAAGCCAACGACGTTTCAGTCGCCTTGCAGGATTGCCTGGCTGTGAGGTTGACGAAAGGGTTTGGGCGAGAGGATTGGGATGAAGTTAGAGTTAATTTAATAGAATTTTGTAACTTCCTTTTGTCCTTAATAGGACTTAACTTAACTAGGATTTTGTTGTAACGCAACTTGTTAAATGGTGTATAAAAGGAATCTGCAGGTCTATGTGGATTGTGTGGTTGGGGACGTAATAAGAAGCACCGGAAGATTTTGGATTGCAGGGTTTATATTCTATTAAGATTGGTACTATTAGGGGTGCTATAGAGTCTATTTCTTACAGAGTGGTGCAATTAGTGAAGTTTTAGAGATGTCTTTTATTCTCTGATGAGTTTTGAACGCTTGTCAAGGAGTCAAAGCAAATACTCTGAAACGGTTGTTGAAGGAAGTTCGTTTAAATCTGGTTTGTGAGTTCCAAATTGGTCGCTTGAATGTGGTCTGTAATTTATTTAAAGCAGGCGATATGAGCTTGAAAGCAAAAGTAAAAGTAAAAAAAAAGTCTCCGTAATCTAATGGAATTTTGAAGAAGTGATTCATTTTGAATAATTATTTCGAACATAGAAATAGTACAACTGCATTATTTCACATTGGATAACCTCAAAATTGCACGTTGGAACTTCTCACCACTTAGCGTTAATCTAAAAAATGCGCCTCACTTAATTAACGTATAAAATTATCGTTCAATATCCAGTTTTTTCGTTTTATGAATGTTGAATTAACACGGAGTGAACGGATGTTCTTTGCCTCCAAAGATTCTAGATGGTATGAAGATGATATTGAATTAATAATGTGATTTTTTGTGAAAATGTCAATTGAAAATAAACAATAAATGTAACATTCTTCTTCCTCTTGAACTAGAAATTTTCCGAATAAAGCTTTATATTATTGTTTTATATATAAGCTATATCAAATGTTTTCCGCTTTATCTTACAATTTTTAATTTATTAATGTTCTTAATAATTATAAGATAATGGAAACCTTGATAAAAAAGTTATAAAAAAGTAACTTTATCATGTTATTTGTATATTTGTAGTAAATTAATTATTTATGTAGCCGGTTTAATGATGGCTGAAATGTTGCTTTAACTCTGTTTTCAGGCTACAATAGATAATAATTATAACAATTTTTATTTACCCCCCCCAAAAAAAATAAAGTAAAAAATGTTTTTAACAGATTAAATATATATTAAAGTTTCAAATTTATAATTTCATTTAATTTTAATGGTGATCAGATTTTTAATTCGAGAAGTTGTTATTAATAATTCGCAGCGCAGAGGATCATAAGAAAGAAAATAAAAAATATTTAAACTACATATATTTTTAAAAAGATCACTTCCTTGTAAATCATTTTAAGATTTTAAATTCAACATTTAAAGTCAAAAATAAAATCATGGAAGGAGAAAAAATTAACCACCAAAGGTAGTTATTAAATTCTAAACGGGGTAATTGTCCGTGGGCATATAAAATCAACTATATGTGCTAATTTAATTAAATGTATCGATTTACTTTCCACTATATTATTAATTGCCAAATTTATTTTCTAATTTTTTTTTTTTATAACTTTTAAATTAACAATAAACTAAAGTATTCCATCTATAATTTATGTTTTTTTTTTGTTTGTTTATTTCTTTATCATATTTAATTAATTAATATTGAAACTAAAATATTCATATTGATTTATGAAATGCTACGATTAAATATACGCTGGTAATTCTTACATTAATTAGGCAAATAGAATTTAAATAAAACGTAACGAGTATAGTTTTTGGAAAGGAACAGATATTTACAATAGATACATTAGTGGAAAAATTTAGAGTTTAATAATAAATACATTGAATTAAATATAAAGTTATATAGGGGCGGGTGTTGGTGTAGTGGTTATGAGCATGGACTTGTAACTTGGAGATCGCCAGTTCGAGTCCCGCATATAACTGCTAAATTTTATAATCGTAAAAAAATGTTAACAGTAAAGTAGGTGCTTCCGCCCTCGTCCACGACACCTAATTTGGTAGTTGGACGTTAAGCCCACCTAAAAAATAAACAAATATTAAGTTATACAATAAAATAATTATGAGTAATTAAATTACAATGCAATTTATAGCTTTAAAAATCTTAAAGGTTGTGAAAAAGTGATTTTCGTCATTTATATGACTACAGATATATTTAGGAAACAGTTCGACACTACTCAATATAATTTCTGATTTTTCAAAAAATCTGGTTGTGAAAAAATCACACGAATTTATCTTACTGCAATTAATACAAGTATAACATTCACAAATTTTCTTTCAAATGAATTTTTAATAAATTGTCCTAGCATAAGTATAGTCTACCCAAAGGCAGACAGTTTCTGAAGTGATGACATTGTAGTCTAGAAGCAGCGTCAGAAATATTGAACAAAACATTCCCCCCCCTACGCCTGGTCTTTTAAGGCAAAGCTGCCATACGACTTCTAGCAGCCCAATATATCCTTGACATTTTCGTCCAGTCAGGAGTGAAAGAAGATCTTACGAGTATGTCCTCTAGCTGAGAACATGTGTCAAAATGCTTAAAAATCATTGGAGCTTGTCCACACAGATTAGCCAGTTGGGTTTCCCCAACTCCAGTCAGGGCTCTGAAACATCCTGATGCATCTCTTCTTGGTAAAGTGAACCAAAACCCATGATTCATTTTCATGATTCTTCTGAATCTTTAAAATAGTTTTTATCTGAAAAATATTTCAAATAAAAGTGATAAATTCATACTAATGCAGTGTTGCATTCCAAGTTTTAAAGAAAATCGTAATGTCGATTTTGTTAGAAAGTTAAAAAAAAATAATCTCTAAAACCAACTCAGTAAAGTCGCACTCCTGATTAACAGATTTTCTTCAAATCTGGAATACTAGTAATGTGCAATGTGATGATGGTTTGCTGTGATATATATAATATTTGTAAGTATAATATAGTCACTTAACAAGGCATGAGCGGTTTTATTTTATTGAAGTAATATTTTGCTCGGCACTAATTCAGATCATAATGACAAGTACTTTGAGAGAGAATTAGGAATTAGAATTTAAAAGACAATTAATTTAATGACTAGATAGGTACTAAATATTTATACATAAATACTAGCTAAACTAAATATAAAATCACTTCTTGGCATGGTGATGGTATATAACAAGTTAAACTATAGTTTTTAAGAAATTCAAAAAGGAAAATTTTTACCCTGAAGAATGGCAATAAATTTTGCCAAAACGTTGGTGAAGATTTGAAAAAAAAAAAATTCTTTTGTGACCGAACCTCCAACATCTATTTTTCAACATCAAATACAGCGGTTGTAACAATACATCAACACTAAGAATAAAACTAGGATAGATAAATGGATAGAGGGACAGTGTAGTATACTCCGTGAAAATAACGTTGTAAAGCGTTGAAAAACCTCTTGAGGCTCTCTGTGCCTTGTTCTTTGGTCTTATATATAATGGATGGATTGGTTGGAGAGAATTGGTTTGGTTTGATGAATTAACAAGACTTGGTTAACACCATAATATAATGATTACGAGTTACACTGACTGCCTGGACTTTACAGTAAAGGTAGATTAAGGTAGAGTAGAAGGGGTAATGACACGTTGTGACTGGTGAACTATCTCCTGAATAAATTTGAACAATATTTTCTCTGTGTCCAGTCGCTATATTTACATAGTTTCTCCCACTCCAGTCCGAGAGAGTGCCTGGCATTTTGTTACTCTTTCCCTGCTCTCTTGGTTGCTGTTACATATATATATACAAGTATCACCTCATACCTTCGAGTTTTCTTTTTTACAATAGAATTGGCCTCGTCTTTTATCTTTCGCTAACGGTTCCTCGTTCCCCTTACCAGCCAACCGTCCAAATTTTCATCTAAACTAAATATTTTAAAATATATTTAAAAAAAAAACAATTTTTCCTACTTCTTTCTTCCATCACGCATGCTTCTAACAATCTTAATATAATAAAGATGGCTGAACTAAATATTATACTGAAGTGATGCTTTAGAGGGAAGCTTTGACATTACTGTGCTCCCCCAGAACCCTGACTAAAAATCAATTTTCCCGAAATCAATGTTCAAAGAAAAGTGATTATTTTTATATAATTAGATAGTATACTAAGATTACAGAATATCGATGAAGTCATTTTCTTAGAAACTCACGAAAAAACTTGAACCACCCTAGTCAGTAAAGTTGTCGTCTTTTCCCATGGATGTTGACCGAATATTTTGTGATGGTATCTATAAACCAAGATTGAGACTCCTGCGATTTGCTATGTAAAATAACAAATGTTTAAGAGAAATTAACAAAAACTATTGAAATCAAAAGATTTTAAATTAGAATAATACCGTGTTTTTTTATTTCTCGAGTAACAATTACCCGAATCTATATTTGTTTAGAACCCGAGAAAAAGAATGAGACAACCATAAATGTTCGAAGTAAAACAATGAAACATAATGCACTAAATCCTTTCGCTATTTATGTCTAGCGAAATTTATGTCCTAGTAGAAATTTACGAAAGGATGATTTTCGTTTGATCCCAATCATCAATGATGAGCAGAATATCCAGTAGAGTTCCTGTATTACTATTATTCCTACTACTTTAAAGATGTTGAATATGTAAATGGATTCGCATCGGATAGCACGCATATTTTTTGACGTACCTGACCAGTTTCGGATTTTCATCCATCATCAAAATAAGCTTATCAAGTCTGTGTGGGAAGTTGACTTCAACTTAATAACCTTACATTTGACAATGGATGAAAATTCGAAATCGGTCAGGAACATCAAAAATATGTATGCTAGGACGATAATCCCATATTTTTAAAACTATACAGTTTTTTCCAAATAATCTCCTTAGGCTAAATAGACAAACAAGAAATATTTGTGATATTTAGAGTATGACAACAATATTTTAATATTTTCTACTAATCAACAAACCCAAATGAAATATTTTCTTTTTGGCATCCTGTCTAAGCAGATTAGCCAGAGACGTACTCATTTTGTGAAGACGATTGCTATTATTACGTATCTCTGATTTGTTTTTTGTTATTTTTTTTTTATATCTATTATTTTAATAACTGTTATATTATAGGTTGTATATAGGTTTATCTTAGAAAAAAATGTTATTAATTGTGATAAAGATGTAGATAGCTGAATATAATTCCTCATTTGAGTTTGATACGATACTGTGTAGGTTGGGTTGTAGTGTACATTTTTTTGTTTTTATAATAACATTCCATAATTTTCCCCTATCTTTCTGATAACTAACGCAATCAAGGATTAGATAGTTGATATTGAAGTCGAAAATCATTTCTGGTGGGCATGGACAGATAGAAGTTGCCGGAATATCTCTATTCGGGATAAATGGTGAGGGGAAAAGTTATGATTGAAACCTAGTCTGGACCTTTGTAGTGAGGAACCGTCTACATTCGTTATGATTAAGGAACCATGGTCTTCTCTAAGCATTTTCTTAGATTGGAATATTTTTTTTATGTTCAGTATAACACTGTTTTAAAAAGAGAATTTTATTTAGTATCACCTTTTAGTGAAGAATTTAAAAATTTCCTTAATTTGTCGAAGGTATATTGACCCCTCAATAGCGTAGTTTAACGAATGAAAAAAAGTTAGTATTTTTAATAGCAAAAAAATCTGTAAAAATTTTGAAATCATCAAACTATGAGCTGTATTAAATTTAAACGCCCTCTTTTTGAATCTTTTGATTATCTATTAAGTCTGAAACTATTAAAAAAATATTAAAAAAATTAAAATTAAATAAACTGCCTCAGGCAGTTCCTTACTTTGTGACATAATATATTTTATTATGGAAATGTATATTATTACGAGCGAGCTATAAAGTTTTTTTTTTTAAAAAAAAAACGCATAATGATCGATTTGTCGCTAAAAAAACAGGAGATATAAATTAGTATATAATGGTTGGATAATTATATACTAGATATGTAAATAATGTGATAATTATCACATGATATGGAAATAAAATTAGGTCCATTTTTAAAAATTCATGTGATACTATATATTCTATTAATAATAATTAGAAAATATGAAAGCGAGAGCGGATTATAGAATGCGAATTAGCTAATGATTAAGTATATTTACCTTTGTTCCACATTCCCTATGTTATCGCGAATATGCAGTAAGATTATTTTGACTTCATAATGTATCAATAAATTAAATTATTGAGTAAATATGTTATGTTTAATATATATTTTAAAAGGAGTCAAAACTGTTCCTAATAGATTTGATTCAGTATATTTTTCTTTAGCGTTCTTTACGCCCGAAATATGATGGTTTTTAGGGCAATGTATTATTGTAAATAGATCCTAGACTAACGTTTAATTGCACTAATTTCTAAACTATACTCAATGTATTTCTTGCGAAATTATATTTTTGCCTCTTAGTTTCTATCGAAATTAGTGTTTGCTGTATATGTATCAATGTAACTCATGTAAGGCCCTCAAAGTATCTCGTTTTCTGTGAGCATGAATACCGTTTACACGATTCTCGGCATGACCTTTTCTAATGAGCAGATAACCCAATTTTCCATCTGACGGGAGGTCTCACCATTCTATTAACACTCCCTCCACATTCCTTCTAAAAAAACTTCTTGGAAATCGGGTTTTCAGTTATTATTTGGACATTTCAAGCCACATTAATTGGTTCATCCTTATAAGAGATGTAATGGAATAACTAGTTCTTTGTTGAGGAAATTTTCCGTAACGGCGTAAAACTATACCAATCGCTATCATCGCTAGTGTCATACGCTGCGGTGTTCATTTCAATAATACTTTTTAACATTTCCTCGTTGCTAACATTGCATTAATGTATTGAGAATCAATGATTGGATGATGAGATTCGAAGAAATAACTGCGCACCTAAACTCACAATTTTTTATTTACGAAATACTTAATGAGGAGAAAAGAATGAAGAATATTATAGAGTTACTGAGCGAACTGATGATGTTGGCTAGGATGTAGAATGGTGGCGTTGGCTCAGCTTGAGAGGCGGTGTAGCTAGTTTCAACTCTTGCTTGTCCTAACGGACGATTAGCTAGAGTGGCTCACTTAATGAGAACAGTCTGGCCTGTAGAAGGGCTTTTAGCAAACAGCTGAATGCAGAGAATTGTTTGATAGTAAGCATTTTCTTGAGTAACTTTTTGAGAGTTGTGTTGCATTACTCAATAATAATAATAGAAAGCTCTTAAATGCTTGACTGGCTCTTTCCTTCTTGACTTTTCAATGTTAGGTTTAAAAATGTCGTTTGTATTATACTGACTAAAGTCCTGAAATAACCGGGATTTTATATGATTTTCTTTTATAACTTTTAGGGGAAAGCTTGGCTGTCAAAGTTGAAGCCCATTCGCCATACAGGGCAGTGGGCTTGATTGCTGTAGGGTTATGCGTAGTTTCAGTAGGCCTGCAGTGTATGACGCTAACTGATAACTTCTGGTATCAGCAACAAGAAGTTATCAGCGTTTGATATCGTTGTGGACTGTTTATTCCATTGTAATGACATCAGATAATTGTCTAAATATTCTCCTAACTTTTCTTCTTTTCATCAGAGACATTTTCCGTCATAGCCTGCTTCTTTTTGTGGTCATCGACCGGTTTCGGGCGTTCGCCCATCATCAGGATGTTTTTGTCAAATAGTGTAATAACATAGACTTGCACAGAGCAAATTCAGTTGATACACTCAACTGAACTTTTCTTTTTTCTTATTCTCCAACATCCAATTAACTATTTGTTTTTATATTATTTAAAAGGATTTGTAAATATTCACCTTTCAAAACGATGTTAAAACCATGAGATGGATTATTATTTTGTATATAATGATAATAAATTTGTTATTCTTATCAAATATTCAATTTCAAAATCTCTTGGAATCAAAATAGCACCTTGTGTGACCACCATGCATGCTTTTGATTCTTCTGTATGCTATCTCATTTTTCATTCAAAAGTTGAAATGGTTTTTACATAAGTAAAAAAATAGGCCTTAAATCTGAAATAGGTCATTAAGTTTCCTTACGATCTTCCTTAGAGAATATTTTCGTAATCTACGTAAATGTAGTCCTGGAGATCTTGAAAGTGGTTTTGTCATAAGTTCTTCCTTTACAACACTAGATTGCAATATCGAGAATCGAATTACCAAAGACTCCGGATATTGAGAAGACAAATTCCGGATTCGAGTGGCTTATTTAAGTAACTATTAGCGAATTTTGGTTGCAAAAGCGAGAACATCGACAGTCCACAGTGATCTGATGACTCGTATTCTCGTATGTATTCCCAAAATTAGATCTTTCGACAATTAGCAGTTAAGACAATTTCTGCATACTGCCAAGAGTTTATGAAAAGAGCTATTCTATTCTAGCCTAGTTTTCTGAATAGTTAGTTGTTACTTAATCAGATGATAAATTAATATTATTTTTCCATTTGTCAACAAAGTTATCATGCAAAACACTTCAGTTTCCGGTTGAGACTGCGTCAGGTAGAAAGGTATAATTGTAATTAATAAAAAAAAGTTTATCTATTTTCACAATAGTTAACATATTTCGTATATGGTTAATACAGTCTGACACTAAGTTAATGTCTTTATTCACTCATTCTAATGTTTGCTAACAAATAACTAAACATTTTGTATTATAAGTTCAAAATTCGTTTTATCATTTAGCAAGATTAATAGAGTTATTAACTATTTGACCTTGATTCAAATGAATAATAGATTCAAAGTAAACTGAGAGTTGTAAGGTATGTGAAAATGAAGGTGTTATGATGCAGGGGGTTGGTTGAACGAAACGTTGTTCCAGTGTTGTGTCCACCAACCAATACCTTCAGGCTACCACCGAAACAGTTCTCCCCTTCTCATTTATAATTCACAACAATAATTACAGAAAATACTGTTGTATCCAGGGTGAGTTAAGCTCCATTCTGTAAGCTCTCTTTGTGAGGGTTTAGATCCTGGGAGTAATGTTTGAAGGGTGAGACACAGAGAGAGCTGTGCGCAACAACCCTCCTTAATCACAACCCAACATTCTGTGTGCGACCAAAGGCTTTTTGACGCAATGTTATAAACACCTTTATTATTTCGTTTTTAATTCCCATCCGTTCTTTGCATTCATTAAATTATATAATAAATCGTTACAAATTTTATAAATTAAGCAATATTAAACAAAATTTAATAATCGATTATTTAAATTCTTTCCAAAAACAAACAAACAAACTTAATAAAGCTTTTTCTTTTCTTTTTTTTGTAATAAGCAGTTGGCAAGACCCACAATGCGTAAGATCACAGTTTCAAAGGTAGTTTTTGATCCAATCCAAATCGGTGGTAGGTCTATAAAGGAGATGAGTTTTTTCATTAGTGGATTGCAGTAAAAATAAAGGCCATGGACTTTTTCGATATTTCGATTTTACTGTTTTCTATCACATATGATGTTTAAGACATGTTTTGTAGAATACGAGGAGAAATGTTGGCATTATAAAATGGAACATCTGTAATATGACGGAGAAATTATGATTGATTAGCTTGGGATTTTGATTTTGTGGGAGTTTGAGCAAGATTTATTCAATCCCACAGTTCAAGTCCATAAATCCACATCAGTTTGAATACAGTATTGTATATAATATTTTTATAGTTAATGGTAATTTCGTTCGTCTATTTATTGGTTGCATTAGCAGTTTATTCTGTTTATTAGGTTCTTGTAATTTTAGTCTTTATTGGGATTCCATGTTTGTCGTTTGTATCAACATCCCATATTATGTATGAATCTATTTTACGGATAAAATGACACTGAATTAAAAAAGCTACGTGGTGGGCAAGAGCAGCGTCACAGCGAAAAGGTAATATTTGATACTTCTGAAATGTGAATTTATTTTGCCACTCTGATCTAGAATTCTAATATATTTCACGAAAATATGTAATGATGGATGCTATTATGGAATCAAAATTACTAACAAGAATGGTAATGTCTTCAAAAGGGGTGTAAGTAATAAATAGTAATAGTAGAGGCATAAGATAATTTTGTTCTTCACTGTGCCTCTCTAACAGTAAAATTGACCAAGACAGTCCCTTGTAAACTTTTCCCGATGGAGACTTCCGTGAAAAGTAGAAACGAACAATTAGATATGATTTTTGTAATTATATCTAATTTATAATTATAATTTTATCTAATTTTATGTATAATTATAAACACCTGCTATGTGCCTGTTCGGGGAGTGTAGGCCCCTTATGGTCACATCATGCCCCCCAGAGCACCTCTTAATGAGTTACCTTATAAGCACCGACTTGGAATCATTTTTCAACAACCTCAATAGCAGATCGGGTCAGTATTATTTTCAATTCTGCAGGTTATTAGAGTCCCTTACGATATATAGCTTATAGATGGAAAACGTGGAATAAAGAGAAGAAAGATGATCACCTAATGAAGGTGTTTACAATTTCAACACATGGTTGAAGATCAAAAGACATCAACTCTGTGGAGAAAACATTTGGAATTTTGATAGGAATTCTGGATCTTGTTGAAAGATTGTGAAATCCTAACGGTACAGATGATGATTCCTGGGGTTCACTAAAGACTCCTGCCTAGAGAGTAAGGATGTGCATATTTTTTGAATTGTTACAAATAATCTTATCTGTCATCTAAGTGCATAATTTTGACATTTTGTGAGTAGCCTTTTTTGGGAAAGACATCTTCCTCGAGGATGATAGGCGAAAAATCAGTAAGAGGAACAGTTCAAATCATCATTGTATATCAACTAAAAAAAGTCATTTTCAATTTTTTGACTCATAAAATTTAAGCTAGTTTTGTTCAGTCTGCTTTACATATGACTGAAACTTGAACGCAAACGGTTGGCTTTCTTTTATGTGCTTTCGTTACTTCCAATTAGGCAACATTTAGATCCAAAACCAATGAAGCGTTATATTTATCTAGAGCAGGCGCACTCCTCTAATCACTGTTTAAAATTATTCACATGAAATTATTGCTAGAAAAAGTAAATAAATACTATTCATTTGTTGATATTATTTTAAAATTTACAATTAAATTACCGATAAAACCATAAAGATATAACGCAAATTAGTGTTGTACATTATTTATTCTTGCATATTCTTGACAGTTTTAATAAAATAAAAAATTAATTCAAATCAACTTATTAATTAGTATTTTTAAAATAATTCTTTAGTTAATATAGTTGTTATCTATTCTATAATTTATAAATAAATTAAAGTAGGAAAAAAAAATTAGTGCCAATCTTTTTATGCTGGCTTTACGTAAAAACTACCGATCATACTGTACTAATTGTTATTCATATTCATATATCAAATAAAATGATCGAGGCCAAGGCCTGGAAACGAACCCATTCGAACCAGAACACATGTTCAACTATCTTGGCGCTTATTAGACACGGTCGGAAATACCCTTTTACTTTCGGAAAAACCCCCTAATAAAGAAAACAATAGTTCCAAAATTATGATGATTACAATAATAAAAATAAAGCAAAATATAATTATTGTAAAAAGGAAAAATTTCTTGTAATTATTTCTTTTATTTTTTTTTTTTTTTTTGAAGTAGAAATTTGTAAATCAAAATGTTTGTAAGGCGGATGTGGTGCTGCTATAATATTACGGATGAGATGTTTCATAAACAAGAAATATGATCTTCCATGTGTTCGGACCATTAATTTTTTGAGCGATAAATAAGTAAAGTGTAAAAGACACCATTGTTCTTCTTTTGAACGGACCCGCTACACATTACACAGCTGACGTTCATTTCTTTTTTTATTTTTATAAGTATATTTTTTACTTTTTTTTTTTTTTGACACATAATGACACCAAACTGCAACTTAATTCAAAGAGATACAAATTTAACAGTTGATTTTGATAGTGGTAAATATGTTCAAGTGATTTGAAGATTGTTGTTTTGTTATTTTACGGATAGGAGCGCTACAGTAAGAACAGTAAGAAGTATGGTAGGTAGGTGGTTTGTTTGGTAGTGGCGAGTGGCGGTCAGTGTGTGTGCGCAGTGAATGAGGAATGAAACTAGATGGTATCATATCACGAATTCAAATAAGACATTAATAATATAAAGGTGTCCAAGCCAAGAGGCCAAATTACAGCTTGTAATGTGTTATTATCTAGAGGTGAGAGACGTGCAACACAGAGCCAAAGTTATACTGCTGTAGCTCTACTAACACTTTATTATTATCTTACATATTATTTATTACTCCTTTTTTGACCGCCTCTCTTTACTACGTACAAAATAGCTACTACACCTACAAAGCGCGCGTGCCCCCTTCCTCCTATACCGATTTACCTTTCCCCTTCTCAACCGGCAGGATTATGTAATATTTCTCTTAATATTATTAAAAAAAAAACAAAACTACCATAAAATTTTGCTACAAATCTACATAATCACCTTCTCCGCCTTTTTATTATTTTACTATTATTATTATTCCTTTTAATTTGCACTAAATATATTAAATATGATTATTATTATTTTTTTTTTTTTTATTGAAATCTTGATCTAACAAATCGTGGGAGATATGTTAAAGAGATCTAATCTTTATTTCATTTATTGTTAATATATATTATACTTTTATGACTATTTTTTTTCTACTTGTTCCAGATTTTTATTCTCTATTTTACTTTCTCTATTGAGTTTTCACCGGAAATGCATGTATTTAAGGTCGCTCACCTGAATACGAAATATATTTTTTTAGCGATTGTGTCGGTGTTTTAACAGAACATCTCAAAAAGGAAAAGTCTCAGTATACTCAAACTTAATATTCCATTTAAGATGATGATGATCACGGCTGTACAGCCCATTACTGAGCCTTGGCCTCCTCGATCCGCTTCCGCCAGTCCTCTCTGTTCAATGCGGCAGCCTTCCAATTTCTCACATTTAATAATTTTTTTTACAGTCTTCGCTGACGACATCAACCCATCGGAGTTTAGGACCACCAACTCTCCTTGTCCTTTAGATCCTTTCCTCAAGGACCATTCTGGGCACCTCATCATTTGGTTTACCTTGCTACCTGACCTGCCCAGCACAGTGTGATGGGTGACTTTGACTTTGCCAATGCTTGGCTTCTGGAATAGATCCATTACCTCGTCATTAGATCTTCTCCTGTAGTTACTATCCTCTCTCTAAAGGGCCATAAATCCTCCTGAGTATCTTCCTTTCGAAAAGCTGCAGTATCCTTTCATCTTCCACGCTACAGAACCATATGATAAAACAGGCCGAATGAGCGTCTTGTAAAGAATAATTTTTGTATTCCATGTTACAAGTTTGCTCTTAATATGTCGGCTGATTCCGAAATAGCATTTATTTGCCTGCACCACTCTCTTTTTAATTTCTGTGGATACATTTTTGTCCTCAGTGACTACAGTGCCAAGGTAGGTGAGTGAATCAACCCTTTCATGCCAGAATCTGTACAGACTTGTGGAATATTGTGCCCATTCGCTGAATGTTGGCCTTACGCATAACAATATTCGAACAGGAGGTTAAAGAGTCGACAAGATAACGCGTCTCCCTGTCTTACACCTTTGCTAACACCAAAGTCATTAGAGATGCTGCCTTGCACGCGCACAGCGCATCGAGCGCCTAACATAGTCATCTTTATTAATCAGATCTGCTTCGGTGGGATATTCATGTCGACGAGAGCTTTGTAAAGTTCCTCTCTTTGAACACTGTCATAGGCGCACTTGAAATCCACGAATAGATGATGGGTTTGGAGGTTACACTCCCTACCTTCTTCCAAGATCAATCGAAGGGTAAATATCTATTCCATTTAAGATTTCGGGCAAAATCCATTAAGAGAAAGTACGACTTTACTGAATGGAATTTTTCAGTTTTTTTGTGTTTTCCATGAAAATGGCTACAACGATTTTCTTTAAACATCGTGTACTATCTACATACATAAATACTTATTCACTGTTATTTGAAAAATTTTCCTGAGTAAATTGATTTTTTTCAACAACAGTGTGATGTGATGGCAAGAAGAAAGAAGATATAATTTTTAAATAATAAATACATCTAAAAATTATAACTAGTGGTTCCAGCCAGCCGCTATCTGCAGGTCAAGAAGCGCGGCAAAACCCTTTCAAACAGGGGTCAATATACAGTCAAAAAAACCGCCGCAACACCTGGCCTGTATTTCCTTCATACAAGGGTCAATGTACACTCAAGAGGCCACCTGGCTACCATTTGTCGCCACCCCGGCCACCGACCTCCCTAGAGTCAATATACTACGAGAGATGTCTTAGTGTGGCACGTACTTACACATCAGCCAATGTGTGAGTGATGCTAATATAAACGTCGCCCCACTGGAGGAGGGGATCAGTTACACGACATCAGTTCATAACCAGTACGAATCAGTCATCAGTATTCTATCAGTCAAGTTCGAGTTATCAAGCAGTTAACTTCACACATCGCAAGCGCGTCCGTATTCAAGGTTTTAAACACTATTTCTTTAATATCTTATATTCATTTACAATTGTGCATCTTAGTTATTCTATTTCAAAACACTTTAAATTATTTGTTAAATTATAGTTTATTTTCTTAAATCAGTGGTTCGTATTTCGAATAACAATTCTCTAAAACTCTCTAACTAACAACACTTCTCCTCACTTCAACTCCCGATACCAAGACATCTGATTCCAATACAATAGCATTATGCTTTCCTCTAAAGTATCACTTCACTTTAAATATATGGTTTTACCATCGTTTAGCAATATTAATAATACACATTAGACGCATTGATAAAATTCCAAATTTGAAGAAAATCGGTTAACCGAAAGTGCGACTTTAGAGAATAGGTTTTTGAGTTTTTTTTTTTGGAGATTTCTTGAAAATGTTACGATTGACTTTAACAATTCAGTTAGTTAAAAACGTAACGCTTTTATTTCAAACTTTTTCAAAAAAAATTACTTTTAAACAGGTAAAATTTTAAATTCATTTGTATTGTGTGATGCGATGCAAATACAATGGAGTCCAGTGTATATTGGACGCTAAAAACTTGTTTATAAGTGTTTTTTTTTTTTATTTATAAGAAGTATTTAAAGTCCATGTTTTTTTTAAAACAAATTCTTTATAAGTGTCCAGAAAAATTTGGAATCGTCATGTAATTCAGATGTACGGACATTTATGTAAGGACATCCTAATATAAACGAAAGATATGAAGTTTAGGTTATGCTAGACCGAGCATTACGCTTTAAATCACAATTATTTTTTAAGCAATCATTAAAATCTTGTACATCTATTATTATTAAACTGCTCAATTTGATTTTGTATACATAAGTGACTTAAAAAATAAACAATAAGGTAAGAACAATATGAAATTTGGTTGATAACTAGATATCATTTTATTAAAAGATCTAAGATATAGTTTTGAAAAGGATAATGTTTTCATATAAAGCTAGTATGAGTAGGAATGGGTAGGTAAGGGGGTATTTGAGCGGGTAGTGAAGATGATGCGCAATTTCAAGGTAATTACCTGGTGAAGATTATTTAATTAGAGAGTAAGGTAGTAAAGTAAGAGGTAAGAGTTAAGTTAACATGCTAAGTAGTGTGGTAAGTGTAGTATAGAGAGTTAGCTAAGTCTAACAAAGTCTGTTACTGTTAACAAGGAGAATAAGATTAGGCAGTAACCATTGAGAGGGGGCGAGGAAGGGTGAGAGTGGTGTGCAGTAATCGAGTTGAGGAGGGCAATCGCTTCCCTTTATATACAAACTGTGGCCACCGTCTAACGGAAGGTGGAATAATACTACTTCACCAAGGCTGCTCGACAGATTTAGGATACAGCCTTGTCATGTTATATTAAGGATATAGTGTAGTTCCTTCTTGCCTCCATGTAATACTATATTACTTGCTGGATCCATCCACTCCGATCCTGCTTACTATCTTACTACCATCAGCCAGCCACTGGGGGTATATCTTGAATCTTTTATCAATATTTCTACACAATACATTATCTTTTTCTACCATCTTCAGGAATTCAATTTTTTTACTCTTCGAACTTAATGTTTTATTATTGTTTGTTATTATTATTATTATTATTATTATTATTATTATCATTGCAATGTACTATTTATTGTCATAATCAATCGAATTTAAAATTATCATTTATATCAAGGGTAATGCAGCTACTTTTTGTTTTTGTTTTTTTAATCTTTATTTATTCTATAATCAGCGCAACCGCACTATTAGTAACAATTTATTACAAAGAACACACGAACATAATGAGTGGAGAAGCTGTCCAATGGTAGCACTCCAAAACTACCCAAAAATACTATTCACTCTCTTCACTTGAGAGGAGATCATGAGGCTAATGTCTTTTAAGACGTCTAGGAGAGTTGTTAGTGTGATTTGTGTGTGACTGTAGGTTAATAGAATTAACCTGTTACGGGTTTGGGCGACTTGAGCTGTGAACGGTATATTAAGAGGTCAGTGTGTATGGTTCGGTTGGAGACGTAAAAAGGAGCGTTTACAATGTTACAGAGAATTCTGGATTGTAGGGATTGGAGTCTTTGGAGATTTGAGCGTTTGGTTGACCCCAAAGTTCTATCCCATACGCCCAGATAGGCTTTAAAATAGATATATAAATCAGTCTTTTGTTGTCTAGAGAGAGTTTAGATCGTTGTTCAATAGTTTTTTAAGTTGTCGAAAGCGTCTGTTTAGTTCTATTCTTTTAAGGCGTGTATGAGGATTCCAGGTAAGTTTTCGGTCTAAGTAACGCCCAAGATAGCGAGCAACGTTGACCACTGGTAAGGGAATTAAGTTGTGGTAGACTGGGGGAAGAGTAATGCGACGTAGAGTGAAGGTAAGTTTTGGGACATATTTTCATTAATTTTAATGATCCATTTTTTAAACCAATTTTCTAGGGAGGAGAGGTGAGCTTGTAGATTTCTATGGACTGTTACGGGATTATTATTGGTAGACAGGATAGCAGTATCATCTGCATAGGCGAGAAGGAAGGTATCAGGATGTCTGCATTTACTGAGTAAAGGATAGGATCTCGAATGCTGCCTTGCGGCACTCTAGCTTCGTTATGATTGAAAAGAGAGAAGGATGATCCGATTTGCACTTGAAAATACCTATCGGATAAGTAGGATTTCAGGTCTGTTATCCAGTAGTCTTTTAAGTAGTTTAGTTAAGTTCTATTCTTTTAGGTCGTGTTCTAGGTAAGTCTTCGGTTTAAGTAAAACCCAAGATGCTGCAGCCACTTATAATCACAAACTTATAATAAATATTTCAGGTTTTCGCAGAAGAGTTGGGTTTTCCGGTTGAGACTGCGACTTGGTTTGTTATAAAGTGACGTTTCGCTCACATTACAATAAGCTTCTTCAGATTTGTGTGTTTTCTAATGCTGAAACACTGCTGTTGAGAGAGAGTCCTAAATGGAGTACATTGTAGACCATCGAAAATATATGGGTTTGATGAAGGAGAGAAATGGTTTGGTTTGAATGAACAACTAGATATGGCTGAACACTGTATAATGTAAAAACTGACACTGACTGCCTGGACTTTACATTAAAATGGTAGAGTATGGTAGAGTTGTAAAGGGTAAGGTAAATGACACGTTGTGACTGGCGAGTGAACTCTGTTGTTTGTATATCTATCTCCTGTCGCTGTATTTATGCAGTTTCTCCCACTCTAGTCCGAGAGAGAGTGGTCCTGTCATTTTGTCTCTCTTTCTCTGCTATACACGCACATACACGCATACACAACAAATACACACATACATAGACGTACATACATATACAATCCAAATCAATCATCCAGATTTATATTTCTTAGAAAAACTCAATTTCTAATTATGGCATGATTGCCATACTTCCCCTTACAACAGTGAATAATCAATTTAGTTACATTGTTATCATTAATAATATGATGTTAATATGAAATATTAATGAAATAAAACATTGCAGTTATAGCGCATTTCGTAATAGTATATGGTACAGTCCGTTAGAGAGGGTATAAACAAGCATTATACCGAAACTGTATTAAATCGGAATTTTCAACACCTTATTTACTTTTTATGATTTTCTCTTAACGCTGCAACAACAACAATACACCATTCGTGACAAATTAACGCGATTGAATTCTTGCCGATATTGCATACATTATATCGCGATAAATCTACGCCAGAACGCTTTTGTTTTTAGAAATTAATTCTGGGCGGTCCTTTGGTTCCGCTATGCCTCTTCTACTAACCAACTCTGTAGATGTTCCATGTAGTCTCGATCACTTTACCCAGGCGAAGATCAGGCTCATTTCTTAGCAATTCTGTTAGATTTATATTCCTTCTCATCCTTCAACTTGCATTCTTGTACTGATCCATAATTGTCCTGAATATATGATAATATCTGTGCTGCTATTGCTGGGTAATTTTAGCCGTACGACATCAACTGAGGCTCTGCAGGTTTTGACGGGATGTCTTCCACTCGACTTGAAGTAGTGAGAACGGCCCTATTATACTTTTTAAGAAGAGGGAAAACAGTGAGTTTGAGTGGACATTCGTTAGAACCCTTACCAGAAGGGGAAATTGGAAATGATTTTAGAATCTGGCTCCTGAATGAAAAAAAGAAACAACTGGATCAGGATCTGTTGCTGCAATAGAAGTCTCGCTGGTCTTTCTCTCAGAAAGGCAGGACCATCTACAGGTTTTTGCCAGACGCGACAATGGGTAGAAGAATAGTCCCCATAGATTTTTATTATGCGGTCTCCAGGCTAGTGACAGGCCATGGGCAAATTAAGGGAAAGTGGTATGAGATGGGTATGGTTGCTGTGGTTGCGGTGAATTGGAGACCGCCGAACATATTATTTTTTAATGCATTCGTTACGAGGATCTCCGGGCAAAATTATGCAGTGCTATAGGCTATCATGTTCGCATTCATAATGATACAATAAACTTGTTGCTGGAAAATCTCAGTGCCTTTAAGATGGCTTTAAAAAGTTTGCAGAAGAGGCTTTAAGACGTGGTACACTGTGGGGAGATTTTTGAGGGTAGGCGGAGCGTAAGTGTGGGATATTAGTAATATATTGTATGACTGTGGAATGAATGACATAGATTGAGCAGTTATCGAGTTTTTAGCAGGAATATCGAGTACTGAGAGGCCAATTAGAATAGGAATTTTGTCTGCATGCGTGAAATATGAATGTACGAGTCGTATTTATTGTGTGAATGAGTATGAATGCGATGCGGTTTGTTAGCTTGTTTTGCTATGGTGGCATAAAGTCATTATAATTTATGAAAGGTACCTTGTTGTGCCCTTCCATCATATATTCTTGCTTGGGAATCATTCTTGTTTTGGGATAATTGGGGTTGAAGTAGAATCATTGGGATGTTATGAGCGAGAGCTCGGGAACGGCCCATACGGTCTGCGTTTAATTAAAAAAAAAAAAACAAGTATGATAATATCTTCACGTTCTAAAGATGGACGAACAATCCAAAACTGATCGATGACCACATGAAGCAGATTACCACAAAAAAAAAAGTCTATGTAATTGTGGTTTGTTGTAAAGAAATGATACTAGACTTGATCATTCATCTTGGATGTATTTATTAGGTATATTTGAATTGATAACAGTAATTTTATATATAAAGAAGAAGATTAAACCTATTCGCAGTCAATCGTTAGATAGAAAACAAATTAAACAAATTATGTACAGCAAATTTAAACATTTTTTTTCAATTTTTTTTTAAGACATTAACCTTCGTGTGCTTTAAGATTTATGAAAAAGTTTAATTATATTAATACAAGATTTAAATTTTGTAATTTTAATGTTTAATTTTACTACATTCATTTATTTGAAATAATAAGATTGTGAAAAGTTTTAATATTCTTAATATTAAAGAATATTAAAATGGTCATAAAGTATTCATTTCAACTAGAAACTTATTTGGTGATTATTTTACATTATTACAAATAAATAGTCTGCAATGTAATGAATATATTATTTTGTTTTAAAAGATTTTTTGTTTTTTTTTAAATATATTAATGGCCATATGGTACCCAACCGTTAGTAGAATAAAAAAGGTTAGGAGAAGTTGGATAAAAATGCAACCATGGATCGCTTGCTCCATCGTGATACACGAGTTCTCTGAAGCTGAAAACAGACGACTATTAAAAAGTTGTTTTTTTTTTTTTTTTTTTTTTTGTTTAGTTAGAGGCCCAGCCCGCACGGGTAAGGGGTCAAGTTACATGGACCAGGATGTGTGGTATTGGGGCCCTCCTTTATACAGAGTACCCACCCGATCTAGATGGACACGAGTCAAATAATACACTTCTCTTTCACTACTAAATATACCACACTTTTATTCCGCTACACTGCACCTATTATATCCTTATTATTGTGAATTAATTTTTCAATTATTTTTCAATAATCTAAAAGATATATTACTTTTTTCTTTTTTTCATACATTACTTAATTACATCCAACAATTCTTAAAAAGAAAAGTACTTTTGAATGAATTAATACATCGGCAAATATTATGTGATAGAAACTTTCAAGATATTTAACACAAAAAATCCTATACTGAAATGATAAGTTACTTTCTTACATTCGGTGTAAATACTACAACCAAATTCCCAGCCGGAAGAAAAGTAAAATTACTGAAAATAGCGAGTTTATTGTTTGGATATCACATAAAAAATACCATTTCTAAGACAAACTGGAAGTGGTTTTTTTTTTTTGTAATTTCTAATAATATTATTTCTCTAAAATAACAAGAACTAATTAGAATTTATATATTTCCAAACTATTTCTCCATTTGATATGTTTCATTAATTATTTACTTATTGCCACAGTAGCCCAGTAGTTATAAACTTGGGATTTTAAGTATAAACTTTACGTAAATACCTATACAATTCTAATCTAGGAATTAACTTTATAAAGTAAATATAGTACGAATATACAACTTATATCAGAGATATTTTCCATGATAGCCTGCTTCTTTTCGTGGTCATCGATCGGTTTCGGGTTTTCGACCAAAATCAGGATGTTTTTGTCAAACAGTAGTTAACATAGACTTACACAGAGCAAATTTAGTTGATACACTAGAGTGTACACAGAGTGTATATTAGTGTATACTCTAGAGCAGTGGTTCCCAAACTTCTGTGCCCCCCTTCTTATAGCAAAAACCTGACCATGGACCCCCCAAGTGAAATAACTCTACATAACTATATAATGGAAAAATTACATATTTAACTTTGATGTCTTGCATGGTAAATGGTGACGTAAAAATAAAGTATAAATAAAACATTTTGATATTTAAAATGTGTTTTTATAACCAGAATTTGTGATATCCTCGGTTTGTAAATAATTCAATCAATTGCTCCTGTATTAATATGGATTCCTATCAATAGAGCACGACTCTTTTATAGTGCCATATTTTAGACAAGTCATTATATCTAGGGACAAGATTCCTTTCCTGGTTAAACCTGCACAGAGATAGACGGGCTGCAGTCGACCCGACTCCCACCGTGCGATGCTTGTGATTACTTGTATTTTATGTACCCGATTTATACTTAAATTTTACTCAGGACATAAAAATCGCTATCAATCTATTTATTGTTATTTATTTTAACCTTCATAATAAAGAAAATGAGTCACAATTATTTTACTTTATATTAAACCTTTCGCCGATGTTGTCCACGCACCCCCAAATTAATTTTAATTTGCCATATACCCGCTTAGAGGTCAAAAGAACCCCTAGGGGTCCGTAGGAACCACTTTGGGAATCTATGCTCTAGAGTGTATCAACTAAATTTGCTGTGAGCAAGTCTATGTTAATCACACTGTTTTGACAAAAACATCCTGATGATGGCCGAACGCCCGAAACCGGTCGATGATCACAAAAAAAAAAAGGAGGCTATCACGGAAAATATCTCTGATACTTTCAGCAATGCGGAACCAACCACACAACATACCACTTATACTTTGTGTCATTTAATGTGTTTACTCTAAACATAATTCTTGACTGTATAAATGAAGACTGTATACGTTTAAACTGGACTAAATAAATATAACTAAACTAAACGATTTCCACAATTTTTAGAAAATTTTATCCAAATATGGTATAGTGTACCCTCTAAAAATTAGCGCACAATTATTTTTCGTTTTAACATAATTTAATGTAATTATAATGGTTATGATGAAGGAGAGAAAATGGTTTGGTTCAAATTAATAAACTAGATATGGCTGAACACTGTATAATGAAAAAGTGACCCTAGAGAGTGGTCCTGTCATTTTTATCTCTCTTTCTCTCTCTCTCTCTCTCTGCTATGGATCCTTCTCTTTGGATCCTATTACTTAATTAATAAAGTTAGGAAATTCACAAGATATCTTTTAGCGTTTTACGATCTCTTTTGCAGTAATATACTCACCATACAGCATACAATTAGATATCTACCTATGGCTTAACAACATCCATAATGCATTCTTTATGATATTAGCACACTTAAGTATTATTGGCCAGTTATATTATTAAATTAAGATATAATAATTATTATATTTTAAGATAATTATTAAATTTGTTATCCAATGTTTCATTTTGCAATGATTTTCTACTTATTTACTAAAAATCTCAAAAAGGATGTTTATTATTTAGTTCCTTATTCATGTTGTTGTTGCAAACCCTTATGGTGCACATATATCAAATCAGAATACTAATCTCCACAATTATACAGCCGTCCTAGCCAGAACTAACGATCCAGCTCATAGAAGCCTATAGCCCGCTAACTCCTTAGAAAAAATGGTTCAAAAATTAGATCAATAGAGCAAATCCCAAAACATAATCTCCATTCTTTGTCGCATTACTGACACCTCACCTAGGATCTGCTTCAATCTAACTCTCCTATCATTAGTCAGTGAAATATGCTATCTTAGATTTTATAATTACAAAAGAATTATGTGATATCCTCATAGACGACATTAGAGGAAAGAACATTTTCATAACACCGTTTCCAGAACAAGACAACTTAAAAGACTACTTGTTTATACACTGTTTAGACGGTAAATGAGAAGTAAGCAGCCAAGACAAAGTATTACTAATAGTTGGGCTTTTTAGAAGATCTACAAAAAAACTGGATAATAGATCTAAAATCTCTGTAGATATAAAAGTTAAACTCCGTCCAGACGTACGATTTGAAGTACAGGAGTCAACCAAACCCTTAAACCATAGTTTACACTCCTTCTCTGTCTCCAATCAAACTATTCACACAACCTCCTCCTCTATTGCTTTCTTCACCTCTATTTTTCAAACCTGTTATAAAAAATTAGATCTTTACCTAGATTGAATCCCGGGTCATTGGTATAGCAACCTCTCTACCAGGAATCTTCTAGAATCTAAACAACCATCCTAGGATGTCTTATGAGTCAGTTGACTCAG